>DF360516.1:6015-39367 GCA_000787875.1 Solanum virginianum
AGGAGCACACAACAACAAGAAAATACCTGCACTTTATCACCCAAAATAGTGGTTCAAAGGCCTAGTTAATTTATGTATGAATTTTCCGAACCACCTTGTGAGTAGTGTATTTTCCTCTAAAGTAACGATAGAAGAAGAAAAAGGATTGCTCAAATTGTTTTTTCCTACGGCTATTTTGAAAAAAATTGTTGATCTCTTTTTTTCTGGTATTGCTGCGTGAAAACTGAAATAAAAGGGGTTGAGCCTTATATATTATTTTTTTTAAAAATAACTAATGTTTAAAATTACCCATTAACCCTTCATTAAAAATATAAGGGTTTTTACACATAAGGTCCATGAAGATAGCTGATGCATTGGTCAACCAAAAAGATATAACCATGAACTCATAATGCACATACCTAGTCCTGAAGGCCATCTTGGGAATCTCAGACTCCCTCACCTTCACCTGATGATAACCGGATCGAAGTCCAATCTTAGAGAAGTTACTAGCCCCTTGAAGTTGGTCAAACAAATCATCAATCCTCTGTAGAGGACACTTATTCTTTATGGTGACCCAATTAAGTTGGTGGTAGTCAATACATATTCTAAGGGACTCATCACTTTTCTTTACAAACAACACCAATTCACTCCAAGGTAATTGGCTAGGCCTAATAAAACCCTTCTCCCACAAGTCCCTCAATTTGTCCTTCAACTCCTTTAACTCCATTGGGGACATATGATAAGGGGAATATAACTGGGTTGAGTATCAGGGAGGTGGTCTATACCAAAATCTATTTCCCTTTCGGGAGGACACCAAGAAGATCACTAGAAAAGACATCAAGGAACTCATTTACCACTAGGATCGACTCTATAGGAAGGACTTTGAACTCAACATCCCCAACCCTCAAAAGATGGTAAAGATACCCCTTAGAGATCAACTTTTGGGCTTTAATGCAAGAGATAAACCTACCCTTGACCACCACATCATGACTCTCCTACTCAAGGATGGGTTCATTTAGGAATTGGAACTTAGCCCTATGGGTTCTACAATCAATAGAGGTATAGTAAGCATGCAACCAATCCTTCCCAAGAATAACATCAAAATCAACCATGTCCAACTCAACAAGATCACATGGAAATATTTTATGCAAGATGTAAACAGGATAATTTCTATAGACCATTCGAGCAACAATATATGCGCCAATGGGAGTAGACACCTCATAAGATTCACACAACAATTTGGGCACAACATAAAACTTTTTGGCAATAAGAGGGGTAACAAAAGAAAAAGTGGCACCTAGGTCTATCAATGCATACATATCAAAATCAAAGACTTTTAACATAAAGGTAACAACATCGGGCACCTCATTAACCCTTGTCTCCCTTAGAGTGCATAGAACCAATTGTTCCTTTGGGCACCACCTTGTTCGTCTTTACTCCCCAAATGAACCGCATTAGTACCCCAGCCTTGTGGACGAACATCCTTACCCTTGTTGCAATTTCGTGGACAGTCAATCATCTTGTGGCCTACTTCCCAACATCTAATACAAGCATTGGTATCCCTTAAGCATGGGCCACACTTTGCACATATAGCATTAGGTTCCATGCCACTATCACCTTGGACCCTTAGGAAGTCATGGGCAAATGTCCTATTAGGAGCATGAGAAGATCCTGGGCCTTGCTGAAATCAGCCACCCTTGGGAGTATGGAAATTACCATCAAAATGTGCCCTTGGTTCCATCACAAATGGGAAATTTATAAAAAGTTACAATCCCTACCATGGAATAGTGCACCTACACGCCTTCATCGATGCCTTCTCTTTCTCAATTTCTCCCCCTCTAATTGTTTTGCATAAGTTATTAAGCGGGACAGATCCATGTCACTAATCAACATAGCTTCCCGGCACTCATTCACCAAATCAAATATGTCCATCACGAACTTGTTTATTCTAGACCTCGGGTGGACAATCAAGTGTGGAGCCTATGTTGAGAGTTGGTTGAACTTGAGGGTATACTCCCTCACACTCATAGATTCATGCTTCAAATTCATGAACTCCATCATCTTGGCCTCTCTAAGTTCAAAATGAAAGAACTGGTTGAGGAAAGCTGCCTTAAGCTCCTCCCAAAGAACCACATTGTTATTCCCCTTCTCCTCCTTCCATTGAGTGTACCATATTTGGGCCACCCCCTTGAGTTGGCAAGCCGCTAACTCTGCCTTCTCCTTCAAACTAACACCCTTGATAGCCAACACTTTGTAAACCTCATCAATAAATTCTTGAAGGTTCTCATCCACGTTAGATCCATTAAACTTTGGTGGGTTCATCCTCATAAAGTCCCTCACCCAAGATGTCGGAGTAGGAGCATGAGGCGCTTGGGCCCCTTGATTAGCTTAATTAGCCATAACTTGAGCAAGCAAGGTAAGAGCATCCCAGAGCTCTGCATGAGCCGGTTGTTCCTCGAGTGTGTAGGCGCTTCTTCCTTTTATGTTAGGCATGATCTAGAATAGCAAAAAAGATTAGTTAGAGGGGAAAACTTACCTAAATTTTATAGCATGGCATAAATCACGAAGAAGGGAAACATTTCCTAAAATGTCTCATAGCCTTTTATTCATAGTTGTGGTGCACAATATAACCATGAATAAACTCTAATCGATGTGATGTGTTGGATGTTGAGTACCATTAACAACCTAGTGCTCTGATACTAAGTTTGCCATGACCTAAGCCTAGGGCCTAGACGTGACACGACAAATGGAGAACCCGAGCAATCCCAAGCAAGTCTCTTAACATATCATTACATATCCTTGGTCACGGAAGAAATTAAACAATAATAAAAGAATGAAAATAAGAACAAAGGGACTAAGGGAAATCTTTCATATCTTGAAACATCAAAAGAGTCAAAGAGAATTGAGCTTATAGCATCGGGGACATATGATAAGGGGAATATAACTGGGAAACATCAAAAGAGTCAAAGAGAATTGAGCTTATAGCATCATTACATCACTTGTCCAATAATACCTCTAAACTTAGAACTTAGAAGGGGCTAAGACAAGAAACTAGGCTCAACCCATAGGCAAAAGCATACAATGAAGGAAAGAGAGTCTTTATACATAGCATAAGGTCAAAGACATTGTCCCCGAAATTGAGGACTCGCCAACTTGCTTTGCAAAGTTAGTACTAGCTATGGGAAGGATGAGGATGATCATGACGAGCTCCGGTTCCTACATGATAACATCATTTAGGCATAGAGTATGGTTAGAATATTTGAATGTACTAAGTATGTAGGATGCAATGCAACAAGAGTTAGGCAACATAGGCAAAATGCAATATCGCAAGCAACGAATAGCATAATAACAATATGACATGTATGAATGATTCTTGAAGTAAAACATGCTTATATAGAACATATTACATATGAGGGAAGAAACCATCATCATAGGCCAAGAAAATGTAGTACTTGGAATCTAAGGCAGACCACCCCTTAGAAGTGATTGAGGAATCAACCCCTCAATTGGTTGATGGACATGATCACCCTCCATCGAAAGTGAATGAGGTATCAACCCCTCAATTGATTAATGGCTTACCATCCCCATCCGAGGCGATTGAGGTATCAATCCATAAATTAGTTAATGAACATGGCTACCCTCCATAGAAAGTGATTGAGCTGTCAACCCCTCAATTGGTTTATGACTTACCACCCCCATCCGAGGCGATTGAGGTATTAACCCCTCAATTTGTTATAGTCAACTCAAAACACTATAGATATATATCATGAAATCAACACATGAATACCATCCTTTCATCATCATAAAGTCACTTAACTTATATGCCAAGCATTAGGCCTTCAACAACTCAAAATATATTAACCGGACATTTTATCAAATACTTGGTGAGTGTGTAATACTAGTATAATATCATGCAATTCAATAGTGTATCATGCAAGAAATTTCAATGTAAAACTACTCATTAAAATATGGTAGTACCCTAATGCAACATACATCAAAACCCCAACAGAGTTCATAGTCAAATTAATAGTAAGTAAAACCCATAAGTAAATTAACTTAGAAACATGAAATTTATGTAAAAAGAGAGCTTTGGCACCATGGGTGAAAGAACCCAATGGTTGAAACTCACATACTTTAGCTTTGGAAAATTCCTTGATGGAGATTGTAATGGCAACTTAAAGCTTGAGTGAATTCCTTAAGATCCAGAATGAGTTTTGGCACTTGAATTTTGAGTGAAATATTTGTCCAAGTGTTTGAGAGAGTATTGGGGGAATGTCTAGTATGATATAGTGTTGAAATATGATTAAGTATAGGTATTTTCACGTATGGAAATACCTAGGCCCAAGATCAGAAGGCCTTGGACCGCAACAACAAAACTAGGTAAAAATAACACTAGTCTGCGATGGAGGCATGTCGCAGTACCAACATGGACCCACACTGGAATTCCAAAGTTTTAGAATATCAAATTTTGATATAGTTGCTCTAAAATCAGGGTTAGACCTATTTTCCACTTAATTTTTCCCCTTGATCAAGAATATGAAGTCGGATTTTTGATATCACGCATGGATTTTGAGATATATGGAAATTATGATTCCGGGGACTTCCAAGGTACAATCAAGAATATGAAGTCGGATTTTTGATATCACGCATGGATTTTGAGATATATGAAAATTATAAATTCTTGCACTTTCGAGGCACATTTTCAGGCACTTCTTGGGGTTGTTTCACAGGGGTTGTCCTGCTATGCCATGTCTAGTATTCCCACAAAGTTTGAGCAAATTCATCGATTCATATAGGTGTTTGCAAGCTATCTTTAGGAGGTTACTGCATCTCTTATGTTATCTGGCGATTCCTTTCAAAGTATTTTCGATCATGCCTGGATGATAGAAGGCATAAGGCATGCAAGATAAGGTGATAGTTAGAGGTTCTACTGTCAAGGTCAATTTGGAAGTCATACACCCAAAGATACAAATCCTCAAAGGCAGGGCACTCAGGGTTACCAGTGGAGACCAATTCATGCAGCTATTTTGGGTGCAGACAATATTAGTAGGCCCAGAGGTTGTTACGTATATGATGAGTTTAGTCATAAGGCCCATGATTTCCCTAAGTGTCCTTCTGCTTCTTTTCCATCTGGGGCACAGATAACTTGCTCCACATCATCTACAATAACTAGAGGTGCTTCGTAGAGAGTGAGAGGTGGTAATAGAGGTGTCAAGACTGGAGCACGAAGTCACACTTATGGTAGAGCACAATCTAATGGTGAACATCAAGTATCTTATATTGTTCCAAGATGAACAGTGGTACAAGTATGTGATGCTATATTCACAAGCATTATTCTAGTTTGTCATCATTTAGCTTCAGTATTATTTGACTCTGGATCTACCTATTCATATGTGTCAACTTATTTTTCTATTGATATTAATGGTTTATGTGAGCCTATCGATGTGCCTATTTGTGTTTCAAATCTGGTAGGTGAATCCTTAGTGGTGGATAAGGTATATCGGGATTATATAGTTATAATATCAGGTAGGGAGACCTAGGCTAATTTGATCCTCCTAGACATGATAAACTTTGATATTATTTTGAGAATGGATTGGTTGTCTTCTCATCATGCAATCCTTAATTGTTATGCTAAGACTATGACCTTAGCATGTTCGAGTTTACCTAAGTTATTATGGACAAGTGCTCCTAGCTCTTATCCTAAGGGGGTGATTTTTTATGTTCATGCTCAGTGTATAATAAAATATGGGTGTTTGTCTTATTTTGCTCACGTACGTGATATTTCTATGGAGTCACCTTCTTTAGAGACCATGAGGGTAGTGAGAGAGTTTATGATGTGTTTCTTACTGACTTACCTAGTGTCCCGTCAAAACATAATATCAACTTTGCTATTGATATGGAACTGGGCACTAAGACCATTTCTATTTCCCCTTACCGGATGGCTCTTGTAGAGTTAAAGGAATTGAAGGATCAATTAGAGGATCTATTAAACAAAGAGTTCATTCGTCCTAGTGTGTCACCTTGTAGTGCACCAGTGTTGGTTGTGAAAAATAGGGATGGTACTATGAGGATATGTATTGACTACCATCAATTGAACAAGGTGATCATCAAGAATAAGTACCCCCTACCACGTATTAATGACCTGTTTGACCAGTTATAGGGTGCTTCAGTATTCTCTATGATTGATTTATGGTTGAGGTATCATCAATTGAGGGTTCGGGAGTCAGATATTCCAAAGACTACTTTTAGGACTAGGGATGGGCACGATGAGTTTGTATTTATGTCATTTGGGTTGACTAATGCCCCCGCTGCTTTTATGGAATTAATGGACTGAGTGTTTAAACCCTATATGGGTTCATTTGTGATTGTATTTATCAATGACATCCTAGTATACTCTAAGAGTGAGGTAGACCATGATCGTCACTTGCAAACTGAGCTCCAAAGGTTGTGTGAAGAGAAACTTTATACTAACTTCCCTAAGTGCGAATTTTGGCTTGAGTATATAGCTTTCTTAGGTCATCTGGTGACTAAGGATGTCATTATGGTTGACCTAGCCAAGATTATAGCAGTTCGTGATTGGGTAACACCCACTTTAATAACTAAAATTCATAGTTTTATTGGACTAGTAGGCTAGTACCATCGATTTGTTGAAGGTTTCTCCTCTATCGAAGCCCCTATGACCAGGCTTCCTCAAAAAGAAGTAACAGTTTCATGGACTGATAAGTGTGAAGCAAGGTTCCAAAAGCTTAAGGAAATATTGACATTAGCTCCTATCCTAGCCTTACTTGAAGAGTTCATACCCTTCGTTGTTTATTGTGACGCTTTTGGTGTAGGCCTAGGTGGAGTGTTGATGCAAAAGAGGAGGATTATAGCCTATTCTTCATGACCACTAAAGGTTCATGAGAGAAATTACCCTACCTATGATCTTGAGTTGGTTGTAGTAGTATTCGTGTTGAAATTGTGGCAGCACTATCTTTATGGGGTGCATTATAAGATCTACACTGATCATTGTTGCCTTAAGTATATTTTCTCTTAGCCTAATCTAAACAAGAGACAAGGTAGAGTTGGAGTTGCTAAAAGACTATGATATCTCTATTCTTTATCACCCTAGCAAGGCTAACGTAGTGGCTAATGCTTTCAGGCTTTTAGCTTTGGAAGTTCAGTCTTTGGCTAGACAGTTAGTCAGACTTGACATCTCTCCACCTCATAGTGTGTTGGCCTTCATTGAGGCTAAGTCTACATTGATGGATCAAATTCGTGTTCACTAGTTTGATGATGATAAATTATATGTGATTTGGGACAAGGTGTTGAGAGGTCAAGCTAAGTCAGCTTCTATTGATTCCGAGGGAGTGTTAAGGCTTAATAGGCGCATTTGCATACCTAAGGTAGGTGATAGGGTTCACTTGATCTTGGAAGAAGCTCATTGTGCTAAGTATTCCATTCATCCAGGTGTGGAAAAAATGTTTCACGACCTAAAGCAACATTATTGGTGGTGTGGAATAAGAAGGGACATTGTAGAGTTTGTGGTTAAGTGTCTGAATTGCATGCAGGTTAAGGCTGAGCATCAAAAACCAAGAGGTTCGATGTAGAAGATGCCTATTCTCGAGTGGAAGTGGGAGTGTATTACTATGGATTTTGCGACTGGATTACCCTTGACATTTGGTAAGTTTGACTCAGTTTGGGTGATTGTGGACAGGTTGACCAAATCAGCTCACTTCATCCCGATGAAAACTAACCTCAGTATGGAATAGCTAGCTAACATATACATACGTGAGATTGTTTGATTACACGAGGTGCATATCTCTATTGTGTCAGATCGAGGTTCGGTGTTCATCTCTCACTTTTGGATGGCATTATAGCATGGTTTAGGTAGACGATTAGACATGAGCTCAGCATTTCATCCCAAGACAGATGGCCAGTTCGAGCGGATTATTCAGGCGTTGGAAGACATGCTTAGGGCATGTGTGATTAATTTTGGTGCTAGGTGGAATCAGCACTTGCCCTTAGCGGTGTTTGCATATAATAACAATTATCACTCTATTATTCAAATGGCACCATTTGAGGCATTGCATGGGCGTAGGTGCCCATCACCCATTAAATGGTTCAACTCAGTTGCTGTTGATGCATTAGGCACTGATCTACTCAGAGATGCTATGGAACGAGTACACCTGATTCATAGTCGACTATTAATATGCTAGAGTCAGCAAAAGAGCTATATTGACAGAAGAGTTCATCCTTTGGACTTTATGTTAGGCGATCATGTGTTGTTGAAGGTTTCACCCATGAAAGGTGTAATGATGTTCGAAAGAAAAGGTAAGCCTAGCATGAGATTTATTGGCCCGTTTGAGGTTTTGAGAAAAGTAGGTGAGGTGGCTTATGAGTTGACTTTGCCACCTAGACTGTCAGCTGTCCATCCAGTATTTCATGTCTTCATGCTTCGAAAATACATACTGGACAAATCCCATGTTATTTCTTATGATGACATAGAGTTGTCTCCAGGTTTAACGTATGACGAGAAGCCAATAGCCATTCTAGATAGACAAATTCATAGACTCGGGACTAAGGAAATTGCTTCAGTTAAGGTTCAGCGGTGACATCGGCCTGTGAAGAAGGCAACTTAGGAGACAGAGTCCGACATGCACACCAAATATCCTCATCTTTTCAAAACATCAGGTTTTTTCCTTTTACCCTATGTTCGAGGATGAACATAATTTTTAGTGGTGGATAATGTAATGATCCAATTGGGGTGGCAAACAAAATTATTACACGCACTACATCTTGTTTCAATAATGCAAAAGGTGTGCTATAAAAAATTATGTATATTAGCACTATAGCTTGTTCCCCAATAATGTAAAGATGCACCATGTTTTATCACAATTCTTTTCCTTTAAATACTTGGGTTTTTGTGCTAACGCTAAGTAGAAGAAAAATTGGGTAGAGTATAGAAAGAGGAGAATTCGTGACAAATAACTATATAAATACCATTTGTGCGGTTCCGACATTGAGGTAGGTTTGCCTATCCTTCTTTGAGATTGGGATTGAGTTATTGAATATTCGTATGTTATAATTTATGGAATGTATATACCATTTCTGCAGTCCCGACATTGAGGTAGGTTTGCCTATCCTTCTTTGAGATTGGGATTGAATTATTGAATATTCGTATGTTATAATTTATGAAATGAGCTGAATATTTTCTTATAATATCTATGTGAAAAGCTTTTGTTATATATACAGTTATTCTTGAAAGCAAAAAAATTCTAAATAATTGTTAAATATTTAATAAGTTTTAATTATGAAAGAATTACTTTGTAATCTGTTCAAAATTTAAGGGATCTTAAAATAAAATAACAGAGTGCAAATCAAATTGAAAATAAAACCTAATGGTGTACTTAGAAAAACCATTCATAAATTTTCAGTAAGTTTTTGGAATCACATGAAAATTCAAAAGCACAAAATCAAATACCTATTTAAGCATCCCTCATGGTCCAGCTGAAGCAAAGAAATTGTAGTTTAAACTTTCTCTTTTCTAAAAGGATGTAGGTAGCAAAACTTGGAAGAACAATTATTTTTCAGGTAAAATTTACTTTTACTCGTTATATACTGTGAAAAGAAGATTAGAAGATGAAGAGGACAAGTCTTAGGGACTACGTATAGAGAAGTGGAGAGAATGGTACATGATGTAAAAGATTATAGAGAGGAGTGACATGATTTCAAATTTATGCTTTATCTCTTCATGCCAATTTGTAAGTAATTGCTCACTGCTTTCTATTTGTAAATTTAGGATTTATTAATATATATAACTAGAGGAAAGATCTTTTGAAAAATAATTTTAAATTTCTCATCTTTAATTGGAATAATATTTTAAATACTCAACACGTAATTCTTTTTTCTATCAAACAAAAGATACACTTATTTTCATGAATAATTTAAATTAATATTAATGTTGCCTCTGAAAAGATCTGTAAATAATCACAAATCCCAAAATATTCCTAATAAAATTAATACTAAAGTTGCCTCTACAAGGATTTTATTATTAAAATGATTGTGATGTCCAATATATATTCCTAATTTATATTTATTGACATTAACTTATCAGTCAAACAACTCATTTCTGCGATAGCTAAGAAGTAAAATTATTATATAATATTAACTAAAATTCATTAAGCTGCCTGCTTGATTTTCTTCTGTAATCTTTTACCTTTGATCCAGTTTGGCTCCAAATTTCTTCATTTTTGTATCAATTTAATCGTACTATCTAGCACAACTCATAAAATTTATCCTCGAAAAGAATAAATAAAAATATTAATTATAAGACAAATAATGACCGAAAATATGTACTTTTGACATAATATTGGGCATAATACTGAGAATCGTGGCTAAGTAGGAAAATGATAATTTTTAAAATGTGGTGGAGAATTTTAAAGAGATCAATATCCCAAAATGTATGAAAGAGGGGGAACATATAATTGCTAACTTGGAGAACTTTGATAGTTATTGTACTTATTGAGAGAAATATTGCTTCCATAATTATTTCTTGATTGCATGCATCTTCATACTACATGTCATCATATCTTGGGAACTTGTGAATTGTGACTCATATCATGAGTCCTTGACCACACTCACTTAGGTGGCAAGGTAGTTGATACATTATGATTCGTATCACAAATCCTTAACCACGCTCACTTAGGTGACAAGGTAGTTGATACATTGTGATTCGTATCATGAGTCCTTGACCACTCTCACTTAGGTTGTAAGGTAGTTGATACAGGGAGATTATTTTCATGAGTCCATATATTAAAATTATATATAAGAGGCTGCGACAGTCTTTATTCACCTTGCATTGCGCTGCATACCATACCATTGCATTACTTTTGGTAGTTTTGGATCAGCTTAATTGAAATTATATGTTTACTTCATTCGCATTGTTCTATATAAATTGGCACCATCGATGCTGGATTGGTTTTTCTGTTGTAGGTAGAAGCCTTCCTAAATCATTTCAAAGTTTATTTAATTTCTGATTCTCAATTGGTTAAACCTGCCTGATACATATTATATGTACTCACCCCTACTTCTTTCTCCCCTGCATATCCTCATCGGGATTATCCACGTGGTAGTTAATTTGCTCGTGCAGTTAGTTCACACCAGAACTATTGGTGAGACTCAGAGCTTTGAGTTGTGATTAGATTCTATCTTAATTATTCAGTTTTTATCTCTATTCAAAAACTGAGATATACTTATTTCACTAGTTTATGTAGTAGAAGCTCTTTACACGCTTGACACCAGGTTCAGGATTATGATTTTATGGGTGACTTATTATGTAATGACTATTTACTTATTGTGGGTTTCTCATTTAAGTTTACTTTACCCTTGGATTTTGAATTCAGTGTCCTTTTAGTCATGACCTCGTTTTGGGTCGTGACAACACAATACCCTAGTTCCTCTCCATATTGACTTCTCTCTTGTGATAGTTAATTTAGTTGTATTTTCCATTGATTATTGTAAACCCCCACTTCTTTGGGGAAGTAAGTTGGTTAATCATTCGAATTGCAAATTGGTGAATTCTTTTGAGTCTATGTATTCCCTATGTGTTCGACCCTAAACTTTCTTAGGTTCTATTTCTTAATAGTGACCGCTTCATCCTCTAAAAAGGAGGTGTAAATTGGGCAACATCAGAGATGAGGTCCAACTTACGTCTAAACAGTCCACTCAAATTTAGACTGAAAAAGTAGTTAGCGGGAGCCATAAAGGCCATTTATATGGGATGAGCTCTAGGAATGACATACAATGACTCTAATTAGGTTTAAAAGGTATTGGATTATCTCGTCAACCTAAGGCCCTTGACCAGGTTCAGATGGCTGCCATGCATGTCTTAGAAAATCATAGAACTTACAAGTGCATTAGTAGCATCTGAGGCAAGGAGGGCTGAGGAACAAAATAGTATGAGTGGCAAGTTCAACAAATTAGAGAATAAGTGTTCACCTCGCTCGTCGGCCTTCACCCCATCCTTCCACTCTTGATAAATCTGGTGAGAGTGATGACTTTGTTTAAAATAGTCTTTAGGTTCTCTTTTATTTCAGTTTTAGACAATTCTGAATGTTTGATAAACTTTAAAATTGTTAGACCCCGTATGTTCTTAATTGGGTCAATTAGGAAAAGTTTGGGACCAAAATTGAAATTTTTGAAACATTGGGTCTTGAAGACATTTTCTTGTTAGTGCTATGTCATGGTGTAATTTTCCTATTGGTCTAAGTGGGTATAGGACCAAGACTTTAATTATATATACACATATGTTGGCAGGTCTTGGAATTATTCTTGATTGGAACCCTAGCCCAATCAAAGATTTGAAGTGATAAGGTAAGAATTTATCTTGTTTATTGTGTGATTAAGTTTCTAAGTATGTTGTAGGACATTAAAATGAAAGAAAATCATGAAATATTAAATGTTGGGAGTGAATTATATATGTATGGGGTTGACCGAATTTGGGCGTGAATGCTATGTTGTATTGTATTGTGTTGCAAATTATAAATTGATGTTTAGCTAGTATATTGTGATCATTATAGTATGACGAAATGAATGAAGACCATCCAAATGCATATGGGAGAAGCTGTCTAGTTTTGACAGTTTTGAAAGGCATGAAAAGTGTGTGTGTATATATATGCAAGTTAGAGTGAATAGCAGCTGTTGTTGAAAGTTGAATCAAAAATGAAAAGTTTGGCATAGTTTAGGTGTTTCTTAGCTCAGTAGGTCTACATAGGAGGAAGTGAAACATGTCAGCACAAGCATCGTTTTCTCAGCCTTCTGGTTTTGGTAGTTCTAGTGCTCACATGTGTATATTCAGTATCCGCCTTTAAGATGCAAAGTTTCAGGAGCAAGAAATATTTTCTATGATGATGGCACTAAACAACTTATTGTTCCCACATCTGGTCAAGTTTTCCGCTGGAAAACAACTCCATTTAATCCAAATATGACCCCATCCTCTAATTTAATAGGTGAAGGTCCAATTTTATCCATTCGATATTCTTTAGATTTGAAACTTCTGGCTGTACAACGATCCCCTTATGAGGTTCATATCCAGAATAGAGAGAGTGGGGATACTTTTAGTCACAAGTACAGGTCTGAGTCAGAAAGGATTCTTGGATTCATTTGGACAGATTCAACGACATGTGATATTGTCTTTGTAAAGACTAGTGGGCTGGAGTTATGCTCGTACAATTCTGGAATAAAATCACTTCAATTGGTAGAGACTATAAAAATGAATGTGAGCTGGTACGTCTATACACATAGAAGTAGATTGGTGCTTCTTGCCACGGGAATGCAGTGCAAGAGCCTTACAGGATATCAAATTTCATCTGTTGGAATAGTTCGATTGCCAAGGTTTGACATGCAAGCGGCAAAATCTAAGGCAAATAGTAAGCCTATCCTTGCTGCAGAAGATGTTTATATTGTCACCATTTATGGTAAAATTTACTACCTACAACTTCATAAAATAGCAATGCAGCTCCATTATTAGAAATTTTATCAGATCCGGTGATACAACAGGGTTCTTTGCCAATTTATTCCAACAAAATAGTTGTCAGTGTGGTCGACAATGTACTACTTGTTCACCAAGTGGATGCGAAGGGGGTTATTATATATGATATATTTGCAAATTCTCAATCACCTGTATCAGCTCCACTTCCATTATTAGTTAGAAATGTTTCTAGAGCAAATATTGCACCCTCTCAACTGATAGGTCAAAATGTTAAAGGTCTGGAGGGAAAGGACTCAATTCATGGTGAAACAGTCCTTGTTCCAGACCTTATATGTGATATTGCCAATAGAGTTTTGTGGAAGATCCATTTATATTTGGAGGCCATTTCTTCTAGCAGCTCAAAAGTGCAAACAGTCCTGGAATTTTTGCAGAGGAGAAGCAAATAAGACGTTGGATATTCGAAAGTGGAAGTTGGATTGATTTCGCATTTGGATTAGTTGAAGAAGTGAATTGAGGTATGTAAAGCATTTAGTACTTTGGCATGCTATTGTTAAATATGAACCTTGAAATGAGCACTACTTTTGAAATCCAACTATGAATAAGATCCATATTCACCCCTTGATACACTTTTGCTAATATGTCTTAGTTTGACGCTTGCATTCTTGAAATTCACAAGTTGGAAAAAGTATGTGACCCTCATTCACCGGTTCCCAGGCCAATTATTGTCGAGCGTGTTATACTATATATCACCCCTTGATACACTTTTGCTAATATGTCTTAGTTTGACGCTTGCATTCTTGCAATTCACAAGTTGGAAAAAGTATAAGACATTGTAATGAATGTTGAGAGATCCTATTTCTATAGTAATCCATTTTATTTTGTAATTCCTACGTCCTTAAAAATCTAGTAAGTTTGTAAGACTAAATGAAATTGACAAGTTTTGAAAGAATTGGTAACAATTATTATAATTACTATTCTGGCTCCAGTCATAACTATTTTACTGTTCTTCTGGATTTTGATAATGATTTTTATGCATATGATTCTCACGACTCTGCTCGTGCCTATTATGACCTCATTCACCGGTTCCCAGGCCAATTATTGTCGAGCGTGTTATACTATATATCTATATATTCTGAAGTTGGCTGGATACGGTAGGGTCGGCTCAGCCCAAGGGTCAACTTCGCTTAGATTGGTGATGTGGTGAGATTGGGCCTTCGGTTTGGTGGAATCATACCACATTTACTATATGATTTGTGGGTTTAGGGACGCCTAGCTCACTTATCCTATATTTGTGACTTGTGTTGGAGATTTCGAAGATTTAAACTTCTGGTGTGATGCTGTGGTATGGCGCGAGTTTAGAGGTCGCCATCATTCATGTCTGTTAGGCATCAGTTTGATATTTTGAAAAGACAAAAGAGATATTCCTTTGACAATTGCATATGAGTTTGACTTCTATACCTCTGTTTGCTTTATTACTCTTATTTATACTTTGTACTTTCCGCTTTACATATTCGTTACATATTCTGTACTGACCCCCTTTGCTTCAGGGGTTGTATTTCATGCCCGCAGGTACCGACGCACAGAGTACTGAGCCACCAGCATAGGATCTCTGACTGCCGTTTGAAGTGCTCCTTTTGCTTCGGAGAAAACTCTTGGTATATGTACACTTATTTTCTCTATTTTATATCTATGCATATTCGAGGGTATGACGGGGCCCTGTCCCATCCTATGATTCAGTCTGTTTGTATAGAGGTATGTGTTTATTTTCTTTATTTTGTATCTATGTATATTCGAGGGTATGACGGGGCCCTGTCCAGTCCAATGATTCAGTCTGCTGGTATAGAGGTCTGTGGATACTCATGGGTATGGGATATGGCAGATTGTATGACTATGTATGTACATATGTTCTATTTATTGGCCAATTTAACTGCAGCGGTGACCTTGTCAGCCCACACGTATATATATATATGTATATATGTTCGTTGTTTGCTGGGATTCTTCTATATACAGGGTTTGAGTAGTCAATAAAACAAAGAAAAATCTGCCAAAATTTCTGTAAACAAGTTAGCTAACATAACTGGAATCTGGCTTAGTAGTGATGTCAGAGTGTCCCAATCAGGCACTAGTCACGGCCCATAGATTGGGTTGTGACAGAAGTGGTATCAGAGCAGTTAGTCCTCGGAGTGTCCACAGACCGTGTCTAGTAGAGTCTTGTTTATCGGTGTGTCGTGCACCACATCTATAAACAGGAGGCTACAAGACATTTAGGATGTTACTCTTTTTCTGATCCTAGATCGTGCGTTAGAGCGGTGTTAGTAGGGTGATCCCTCTTTCTACTAAAATTCTTTTGGTTTTAGATGTGCCTCTGAGAAAGACACCAGTTGTCCGGAGGAGAAAGTCCTACAGTAAGTGAGAATAATAATTCTGGTATGGCCTTTTATGCTAGACGAGGACCTTCAAAATTTAAGGAAAAAAATGCAGTACTTTGTTCTAATCTCTTGAAAGCAATCAAATGTTCATTGGTAGAAATGTAGTATTTGTGAAGGATATTTTTCCTTTCAAGGATGGTTCTGCTATTTCATCAAATGTAATAGAACATGTACAACAAGATCCTAGTACACTATTCTATCAATTTGATAACAAAGTTTGTTCTAGAAGTCAAGCTGATGGTGATACTGAAGTTGATTCATAAGTGACAGCCCCAACAGATAGTCCTACCTTTAAAGCTGCTGATATTACAAGAAACTCACTAATATCTAACAACATTGATCATGCTGATGCACTTGATATTATGTATAACGCTGAGACTCCTAATGATGCTGAAACATGAACACAACCTAAGGATGCTAGAAGAACTACCAGAATACCTAGACTACCATTGTGACATAAAGATTTTATCATCTCAAACGAGAAGTCTAAGGCTATTTGTTCATATCCTATTCAGAACTACTTATCATACTCTGACTTGAGTGATTGCTATGGAACCTTCAACTTTCAAAGAAGCTTCTACTTCTCAACACTGGATAGATGCAATGCAAGCTAAAGTGAATGCCTTAGAACAAAACAAGACGTGGATCATAGTTGACTTATCTGCTGGAAAGCAAGCATTTTGGCTCAAAATGGGTTTACAAAATTGAACATAAGGCTATTGGTGAGATAGAAAGGTATAAAGCAAGAATGGTAGCAAAAGGATCCAATCAACAAGAGGCCTTAGATTACAATGAAACATTCTCACCAGTTGCTAAAATAGTCACTATGAGAACTGTTATTGGAATTGCAGCAACTCATAACTGATCTCTATATCAGATGGATGTTCATAAATGCATTCTTGCAAAGGATTCCAAAGGTAGGGGGAGCACAAAGTATGCAAATTACTTAGGTCATTGCATAGTTTAAAGCAAGCTTCTAGATAATGGAACCTAAAACTGACTGAGGCACTAGTAGAAGTAGGATACACACAGAGTCCATATGATCATTCAATGTTTACTAAGAAGACTAGAACTGATATAATAGTATTGGTCTATGTAGATGATATACTCATTCCAGGAAACAATAGTTAGTTGATACAAGACATAAAAGACACACGGCATAGCAACTTCAGCATGAAAGATCTTGAAGATCCTAAATATATTTTTTTTTGGAATTGAGGTGCTAAGTTCTGAGACAGGAATATTACTTACTCAAAGAAAATATGCTTTGGAGCTGATCTTAGAGATTGGTCTAAGTGGTGCAAAACAAGCAGCTACATCCTTAGAACCTAATAAGAGGCTGACTATAGTTGAATATGATGAAATTATTGGAAATATAGATGATCCTTTATTTAATGACATTACAGCCTATCAAAGGCTCGTTGGTAGATTGCTATATCTGACCACAACAAGGGCTGACATAAGTTTTGCAGTACAAGTGCTATCATAGTTCATGCAAAGACCCAAGGTATCTCATTGCGAAGCAGGACTAAGACTGGTTAGATACATCTAAGGGTGTCTAGGACAAGGAATGTTACTTAGCAGTAACTCTAGTACACAACTAGAAGGTCAGCGACTGTTTATGTTGTGAAACTGGGAAACACACTCATATTATGGAAATCAAAGGAGCAAAACACTGTAAGTAGAAACTCAGCAGAAGTTGAGTATAAAAGCATGGCAGCAACAGTTTAAAAAAATCATTTGGCTAGTAGGTGTTCTGAAAGAGCTACATATGCTAGTTGATATACCTATAAAGTTATACTGTGATAGCAAGATTGCAATACAAATAAGTGCCAATCCTGTCTTCCACTAGAGAGCTAAACATATTGAGATAGATTATCATTTTGTGAGAGAACAGATCAAAAGTAGTTTGATTCATACCGAATACATCAGCACAAAGAATTAGTTGGCAGATGTACTCACAAAGGGGTTAGGTGCAATAACACCATTTTCTATTAAGCAAGCTAGGAGTACTAAATGTGTACAGAGACTCCAGCTTGAAGGGGAGTATTGAAACATGATGAAAGAGCTAGTTAGAAATTGGTTAAGAATCAGTTGCAATTAGTTTGTTAGGATTGATGAGCAGACATACACTTGTGGAGTAAGTTACACATGAGGATTATGTGGATGTATCATGCATATGAACAAACATCTTCTAAACATTCCAGTGGAATAAAATAACCTTTTCTTAAAAGCTCCCCCTTAAGTTACGAATATGACTCATAAAGCCAGTCTAACATTCGAGGATGAATATTTTAAGGAGGGAGGATGTTAGACCCTGTATGTTCTTAATTGGGTCGATTAGGAAAAGTTTGGGACCAAAATTAAAATTTTTGAAACATTGGGTCTTGAAGACATTTTCTTGTTAGTGCCCTTTCTTGATGTTGCCCTATTATTGGTCCAAGTGTGAATTTGACCAAGACTTTAGTTATATAAAGATATGTGGTGGCCTTGTCTTACATTTACTTCCAAGACTTAACAAAAACAAAACCTTGAAGACCAATGTATATGTATGGGGTTGGCCGAATTTAATCGTGAATGTTATGTTGTGTTGTATTGTGTTGGAAATTATAAATTGATGTTTAGCTAGTATATTGTGATCATTATAGTATGACGGAATGAATGAAGACCATCCAAATGCATATGGGAGAAGCTGTCCAGTTTTGACAGTTTTGAAAGGCATGAACAGTGTATGTGTATATATATATATATATATGCGAGTTAGAGTAAAGACTATCCAAATGCATATGGGAGAAGCTGTCCAGTTTTGACAGTTTTCAAAGGCATGAACAGTGTGTGTGTGTGTATATATATGCGAGTTAGAGTGAATAGCAGCTGTTGTTGAAAGTTGAATCAAGCATGAAAAGTTTGGCATAGTTTAGGTGTTTCTTAGGTCAATAGGTCTACATAGGAGGAAGTGAAACATGTCAGCACAAGCATCTTCTTCTCAGCCTTCTGGTTTTGGTAGTTCTGGTGCTCTGTCACATGTGTATACTCAGTATCCACCTTTAAGATGCAAAGTTTCAAGAGCAAGAAATATTTTCTATGATGATGGCACTAAACAGCTTATTGTTCCCACATCTGGTCAGGTTTTCTGCTGGAAAACAACTCCATTTAATCCAAATGTGACCCCATCCTCTGATTTAATAGGTGAAGGTCCAGTTTTATCCATTCGATATTCTTTAGATTTGAAACTTCTGGCTGTACAATGATCCCTTTATGAGATTCATATCCAGAATAGAGAGAGTGGGGATACTTTTAGTCACAAGTGCAGGTCTGAGTAAGAAAAGATTCTTGGGTTTATTTGGACAGATTCAATGACATGTGATATTGTCTTTGTAAAGACCAGTGGGCAGGAGTTATGCTCGTACAGTTCTGGAATAAGATCACTTCAATTGGTGCAGACCATGAAAATGAATGTGAGCTGGTACGTGTATACACATAGAAGTAGATTGGTGCTTCTTGCGATGGGAATGTAGTGCAAGAGCCTTACAAGATATCACATTTCATCTGTTGGAATAGTTCGATGGCAGTGGCAAAATCTAAGGCAAATAGTAAGCCTATTCTTGCTGCAGAGGATGTTTATATTATCACCATTTTTGGTTGAATTTACTGCCTGCAACTTGATAAAATAGGAATGCAGCTCCATTGTTACAGATTTTATCAGATGCAGTGATACAACAGGGTTCTTTGCCAGTTTATTCCAACAAAATAGCTATTAGTGTGGTTGACAATGTACTGCTTGTTCACCAAGTTGATGCGAAGGGGGTTATTATATATGATATATTTGTAAATTCTCAATCGCCTGCATTAGCTCCATATTCATTATTAGTTAGAGGTGTTTCTAGAGCAAATATTCCACCCTCTCAACTGATTAAGCAAATAAGACGTTGGACATTCGAAAGTGTAAGTTAGATTGATTTCGCGTTTGGATTAGTTGAAGAAGTGAATTGAGGTATGTAAAGCATTTAGTACTTTGGCATAATGTTGTTAAATATGAACCTTGAAATGAGCACTACTTTTGAAATCCAACTATGAATAAGATCCATATTCCTCCCTTGATACACTTTTGCTAATATGTCTTAGTTTGACGCTTGCATTCTTGAAATTCACAAGTTGGAAAAAGTATGTGACATTGTAATGAATGTTGAAAGATCCTATTTCTATAGTAATCCATTTTATTTTGTAATTCATACGTCCTTAAAATATCTAGTAAGTTTATAAGAATAAAAGAAATCGACAAGTTTTGAAAGAATTGGTAACAATTATTATAATTACTATTCCGGCTCCAGTCATAACTATTTTACTGTATAAAAGAAATAGACAAGTTTTGAAAGAATTGGTAACCATTATTATAATTACTATTCTAGCTCCAGTCATAACTGTTTTACTAATCTTCTGGATTTTGATAATGGTTTTTGTGCATATGATTCTCATAACTATGCTCGTGCCTATTATGACCTCATTCACCGATTCTCGGGCTGGTTGTTGTCGTGTGTGTTATACGATATATCTATATATTTCGAAGTTGGCTGGATACGGCGGGGTCGGCTCGGCCCAAGGGTTGACTTCGCTTAGATTGGTGATGTGGTGAGATTGGGCCTTCGGTTAGGTGGTATTATGCCATATTTACTATATGATTTGTGGGTTTAGGGACGCCTGGCACACTTATCCTACATATATGACTTGTGTCGGAGATTTCGGGGATTTAAACTTCTGGTGTGATGCTGTGGTATGGTGTGAGTTTGGAGGTCGCCATCATTCCTGTCCGTTGGGCATCAGTTTGATATTTTGAAAAGACAAAAGAGATATTCCTTTGACAATTGCATATGAGTTTGACTTCTATACCTCTGTTTGCTTTATTACTCTTATTTATACTTTTTACTTTTCGCTTTACATATTCGATACATATTCTGTACTTACCCTCTTTGCTTCGGGGGCTGCATTTCATGCCCGCAGGTACTGATGCACAGAGTAGTCAGCCACCAGCTTAGGATCTCTGACTGCCGTTTGAAGTGCTCCTTTTGCTTCGGAGTAAACTCCTGGTATATGTACACTTATTTTCTTTATTTTGTATCTATGCATATTCGAGGGTATGACGGGACCCTATCCCGTCCTATGATTCAGTTTGCTTGTGTAGAGGTCTGTGGATACTGGTGGGTATGGAATATGGTAGATTGTACGACTATGGATGTATATTCTATTTGTTGGGCGGTTTAATCGCAGTAGTGACCTTGTCGGCCTGCACATATATATATATATGTTTATTGTTTGCTGGGATTCTTCTATATGCAGGGTTTGGGTAGTCAATAAAACAAAGGAAACTCTGTGAAAATTTCTGTAAATAAGTTAGCTATCATAACTGGAATCTTGTTTAGTGTTTATGTCTGGGTGTCCCAATCGGGCACTAGTCACGGCCCATGGATTGGGTCATGACAGAAATAATTTAAAGCATTGTGAAATATGGATTTTTTTCATTTTTAATGTATAATTATGCTTGTTATTAAGTATTTTGTATGTTTTAATTATTGCTAATTGTGTTGGATTAGGTTGTAATTGAAATTGAATTGAATTTTTAATGCAGGTGGGCAGCAGAAAGTACAAGTTTCTGTTGTCAAAACAATTACAGAAAAAGCTATGGACAGTGTTCCAAAGTCCATCGCTTTTTTTTTAATTTTTTTAATAAAATTTTCAGAAAAGTGACGGACAAAGACCATAAGTCCATTGCTTTCATGGATTTTTTAAAATAAGATTTCCAGAAAAACAGCAGATAGGGACCCTAAGTCTGTCGCTTTTCTTGATTTTTTAAAATAAGTTTTCCAGAAAAGCGATGGACAGGGACCTTAAGTCCGTCGCTTGTAAATAAAATAATGTGTTTTTTTCAAATTGTAATGCTATATGTCTCAAATTTTAATTAATTAAAATAAATTTAAATAATGTGATACAGTCTGTCGCATTTTATTAATTTTTTAATAAATAAAAAATATGTGGTGATGCAGTCTATCGTTCTTTTGAAAGCGTCAAGCAAAAAAGCGACGAAAGTGACTACGTCGCTTTTCTGTTGAATTTGACAAAAAAAAGTGATGCAATCCCTCACTTTTGTTTTTTTAGCTATTTTTAGTAGTGTAATATCCAAATGAGAAAAATGTTTATTTATTGATGCTTAAAAAATGGCATGAAAATTATCACTATGATTCTCAATTTTTTTCAGCTACTCAAATTTGACAACCCAAAAATGCAACAATTTTGACCAGCAAAAGAGAATGATACTCTCTCCGTCCCATTTAATGTGACATCCTTTGACTTTGCACGGTGTTTAAGAAAAAGGAAAATCTTTTAAAACTTGTAGTCTAAAATCATTCTTAGGTATTTGTGTGGCCGAGAATCATTCCATTAAGGATAAAAAGGAAATTTTAAAGGTAAATTATTTCCAATTAGATTAAGGTGACATTCTTTTTTAGATGGACCAAAATGAAAGGTTACCACATAAAATGGGACAGATGAAGTAGTATTTAATTTACTGCAAATTAAAGGAGGGTTTATGAAATAATTGTGATAAACCATACTGAGGAAAAAGATGAGAAAATGATTTTTTGGATCGGGTTAGAATTATTGATGCATTCGGAACATTATTGATGTACTTGATACATTATTGAGTTAAAATCATATGTATTTAGTTTTTATCAGTGTATCTGATTAAGTGTATATGTACATAAATACATATGCACAAGTATTAGAGATTTATGCATGTATCTACTACATTATGACATATTTGGCACATTATTACTTTAAGATTATATGTATCTAGTTTTTTTTTGTGAATGTATTTGATTAAGTGTATATGCAACTGACAAAACATGCACATGTATCTAGATAATAGTTCATGAATCTGCGTTAAGTAGTTTAAACTTTGGTGAATCACCAAGAAAAAAGAAAGAATTTGATTTTTTTTATGAGTTGCGAATTGTCATATCCTTTAAAGTGGTTACAAATATGATTTTCTCCTTAATTAATGGCTTTCAGTCATATTTCTTAATTAGAAAAACTCCTTAATTAATGACTTTTCAGTTATATCTCTTAATTACATGCACTCCTCATTCAATGACCTTCAATTATATCTCTCTTATATCTCTTAGTTAGACATACAAATGTGTCGTTTGGTGAGAAGGATAAGTGCAAATAATTCTAGGATAAAAATGTAATGGCCCTTCAATTGTTATTTGGTTGGCAAATCTGGGATAACACTTATTCCAGGAATAATAAATAGTACGAAATAAGTTATCCCTCCTCTTGGGTGGTATACTAATCCTAGGATAACGTATCCTAGGATAAAATGGGTAAATGACAAAGATATCCTTTTAGACCCCATTTTATACCTCACTTTGTATATTTATGTATATTACATTATTTTTAATACAATATACAATAACAATCACAACCCTCCCTCCTTATGTAACACCCTGTGAAAATTCTAAAATACCCCTAGAGTGAAATCATGCACATAACGTGTCTTCCCAAGCTCCAGTGGAAAATTCGAGACTAGATTTGTGACTTAGCATGAAAACTTGAGTGGGAAAATGATCTCGATCGGATTTTAGAGCGATTGAATCAAAAGATAATTTTCTATAACTAAAATGACTATAATGTTGATGCGTCCCCCAAGCGAGATGCGCCAGCGACCCGCACTTATACTTATTTTTAAAAAAAATTGACATAAATTGGAAAGAACGCGTTTTGAGAAAATTCGCAAAAATACACATGTTTGCGGCCAAGGCACGATGCGAATATGATGTCACAGAGTGAAATTTTGTTTCTTTTTTATGGCAAGGTCCTTTTGGTCATTCCCCAACCCCTCCCAAGTTCAACAAACGAGTATAAGGGATCTTCTACATCAAGCCAAATCCAAAAAATCTCTACCAACTAAGTTTTCATATAAGTGGATAGAAGGATCAACTTCAAATGACAATATCTCCTAAAGTACAATGCGTTAGGTGACCCATAATATATTAAATCAAAGAAAACTGAATTAGCTTTCTAAAAATCCAACTTTTCCTTAATCAAAGTTCGGAGTAGAAAGTTATGACCATTTTAGCGAAGGAGTGCAGATTGTCTGAAGGTCCACGCACAGAGCGCGTCGCAGACTTGAAACAGACCCATTCTAGACAAGCTAATGACGTTTTTTTCTTTTTATTTTGAGGGTACTTTTATCCTAAAATATTTGAGGGTCTATTTAAGGTCCTAAAATGCATAAAATGTCGATTTTCATAATTAAAAACCCTCTCCTTCACTCCTAGATATAAATGCTCAAGAATCATCGAGAAAGTCATCAAGTTAGGATTAGCCTTCAAGATTCATCCTCAAGGTAAGTTATTCTTCATGAATTTTAATCTATACAACCCAAATTTCTTTATTTAATCATGAATCTCTAATAGAATTTTAAATCATAAACCTAGGGTTTCAAGATAATGAATTCAAGAATCCCAATATAGAATTTCTTGATTCTTCTTTTTCAAGAATTAGGGTTCTTCATCAAGAACTCTAAAGTTTCTGAGTCAAAAATTCAAGAATCAAAGAGAAGTCCTTAAAAGGATATCTTTCCAAGTTCTTCCACTCTAAAAGAACTACTGAGATCGAGGATTTTCTCCAAGAAAGCTAGTATTCATCAAATTTCAATTATAATATCATCTTTTCAGGTATATAAAGCTAAACTAAAAGCATGAGATTATTCTCCCATGTGCCCTATAGATGGCCATAGATGAGTTGAGAGTCCATGAGTCCCCATACATTATTCTTGAGGTATTTTCTTGATTAAATTCTTCAAAACTATATTACTTACATGTATTTCCATATGTTGATGATCATCATAAACTTGTTTTCTTAAATTGAATATTTTTCATGAGATATTGTATAAACCCTATATGTTAACTTTTGAAAGTATGCAAGAATGAACTTAGGAGATGATTCTAGAGCCTTGATGATGTAAATGTGCTTGTTGTTGTGGTTTTTGTCCTGAATTGAATGTGTTGATGATGATGTTGATGAGATTGATATCCTTACAGTACGTCTTAAAGAGGTTGAATTTAATCTTAAGGAATGTTCCTAAGTCCTTGAGTTGATAGACGATGAGATGAGTTGATATTCCTTGTCCAAAGATACTAAGTGATGAGAAATCTTTATTATTTGATAGCTTATGAGCATGTTGAGTCCTGGGAGGAGTATTAAGCACCGAAATAAGTAAGAGTGAGTCTCACTCACACTCATTTACTACATGGCCAGTGTAGGAGAGGATTAGATCCTGAAAAATAAATGTTTCGTCACTCCCAAAAGAGGACTTAATAGATTTATGGATCCACTGATAGACACGTCCTCTACCCTAGCAATGTATTGAACAGATGTGGTAATAACATCACTTCCATTGTATCATCAGTGGCTCATAAGTGATGGTTGTCGGTTAGAGAAACTCCCATATAGGTTTCTCATTGATAGTACTCTGATGTTGATGTGATGGTATGAGGTTATTGATGTTGATGAATCACTTATCTACTCTTTATTCTTGCTTTAGATAGGCATTTGACAATTTGATTGGTTATTATTCTGAGTTGATGTTGTACCATATTATTCTACTTGTTTCTATTCCATTCAGATATTTTAAATAGCATACATTCCACATACTGATGCCACTCCGGTGCTACATCATTTTATGATGTAGATACAAGGATTGGAGATCATCAACAGGCGTATCATTGAGGATCTAAGACATTCAGCAAATTGGTGAGCATTTCTTACTTCATAGAATTTATTACCGTTATTTCATCTTGCTTTAGAGTCAGACTTGATTAGATTTACTTTATTTGATTTGAGGTAGCCATGAGTCTATCACCGGCACTACTTAATAGTGATAGAGGCTTCATAGACTATAGTCGAATGTTGATGTAAGACTTATTGAGCTAGTTTTTTTCTACTAACCCTTTTATTTATAATATTATATTGTGACTAGACGAGAAGTGCCTATTATCTTCTTTTTGCTGACTGTCTTGAGTTTATTGATTGAACGAATATGTTGATGCCATGTGGTTCACTTGGGGACTAGCAATAGTCTCTGAGTGCCGGTTACGTCTAGGGTACCCTCCTAGGGTGTGACAAACTTGTTATCAGAGCACGAGTTCAAGTGTCCTAGGGAGTCTATGAAGCCATTTCTATAGTAACTTATTTATGGTTTTGAAGGCCCTACTTCTATAAATGAGGGACTATTGACATTTAGGAAAAGTTTCCCCTTCTTTCAGATTCTAAATCATGTGATAGAGCTATTTCCTAAGAAATCTATGATGATTCATGCGCTGCTCTAAACCTTTTGACTATTCCTCATACATAAGGTGATAGAGATAACAATGTTCAAACCCTTACCGATGAGATTCCTAGAATAAGTAATTAGAATGGTAGAGAGACTACACCAGGCTTAAGAGAACCTGACAAGTGTGCTAAGTTGATTGACTAGAAAGTATGTACTCTTACTCATACGAATCGTGCATTTAAGTTAGCTCTAGATGTATCCAGACCCTCTTTTTTGAAACTTACTTTTGATGTTATCCATGAGAGGGGAAAATCATATCTTTATAAGTTTGATATCACCACCTGAGAGAGTGTGATATGAGGTCTTATAAACCCTGAGTAGAATTGAGTCATCCCAGAGTTAGAAGGATAATAATGGAAAGAAAGAGATAAGATAGCAAGAGTGATAGTTGGTTGATGCTTGTAGTTAGAGTTATGGGCCTATTAGTAAGTAAACGTGATTAGTGATTTCCCTAAGTTTGATGAAAGAGTGGTGAGTGCCCTATGATTGTCATGATGAGTTATAGAGAGAGAAAGAGTTAGTGTCAGAATATGTTAGTGTGTGCTCAAAACTAGAAAGAGGTCTATGTTGATGCATAGATTTTGATATTCTTTTAGCAAGGATGAAGGGTAGCTATAAAATAGTGAAAATAGAGTAATTCTGAGGTAATAGACCTAAACTAGGCTTATGATTTTTGACATAAGAGTATCAGAAGATTCATACAATGATGAGCTTAGCTAGATAATAAGGTGAGGTATACTAGATGGGTAAATGGAACATGAGTTGTGAAGAGATGATGTAGATCGAGTATTCGCTATGAGGCTTTAGTAGGCCTATATTCCTAAATTGTTAACTAGTAGTTACAGGTTGGTATGATACAAGGGAAGTGTGTGATACAGATGGTAGCAATAATCCCTAAGCTTGGAATTTTGGGAAGTAATGTGAAGAGGGAGATAGCATGATGATAGTGATAGTCCTTATTAGATATTTGACCTAAGAGTCTTGTTGTGGTGTGTTTTCAATGATTAAGATGTTAACTAGCAAGGAACATAGTGCTAGTTGTAGAGTAGAGGTATCCCTTAGATAGAGATAGTAATTAAGGGAGAAGCACTAGAAAAGATGAGGCTTAAGAGGTTTGAGATATGTACCTATGATTGTGTACAGATGTGTGAAGCTCTAAGTTATGACTTCTATGAGAATCTAGGTAGTATTTATTTAGTTTGTCAATGTGGAGTAGGCTGATGTAAGTAATCTTTGTCATCACAAGTAGCTAAGTTGATTTGGGGCATATGGATAGATGATAATGAGTTTTCCGTGATAGTCTAAGTCTTATACAAATGAGTTTATGGGGAGGGGCACAGGAGTTAGGTGTCTGTAGGCAAAAAGAGGAGGTCAAATTGTAAGAGTTGTGGAAAGTGGTTATGTACGCCATAAGAAAAGTAAATATAGAGAGATTTCCTTAGAGATAAGAAGGAGCTAAAAATGATATCGTTGAAAAGAGTTTGAGTGGCTAGTTATATGTATGAGACTATAGCAAAACAGAAGAGTTTAAGATATTCTTATAGGTAGTGATTCCTTGACTAAGTGGAGGTATATGCTTACAGACTAGTGGAGGAAATTGGTTCCCAAATTTTGAAAGAGCACCTAGAGAACTAAGGGGGAGATGACTGTAAAAAGTGGCCAAAAACGTGTCTCGAAATGCCTAAAATTTTAATTTTTATATATCTCAAAATTTGTTTGTTATTTCAAAAGTTCAACTTTATATTCTTGTTTAGGGTATCAAAATTAGGGGAAAAAGGGTCTAATCCCGATTTAAGAGCAAAGATTTAGCAATTACGAAATTTCAAGAATGCAATTTTTAGAGAGGAATCCGCGTCACGAAAAATGGTGACTATTTTTTTAGTTCATCCAAAATATTCTAAGTGTTCGGCCCAAGTGTTCCCAAACTTATTTTTATCTATACTTAGCTCAATTTCACCCTTATATCATCCTTAACATTTTCTAATACTTCCTAAACATTTCCCAATACTCCCCAAAACACTTACTCATATTTTCACTCCAAAATTTAAGTCTCAAAACCCTCATTCGGAACTAAGGATTTCCTTCAAGCTTCAAGCATCAAACTTCCATTTTCAATCTTCACCAAAAGCTTCTCCAAAGCTAAGGTATGTAGGTTTTTGCCATTGGGTTCTTCAACCATGGTGCCCTAGTCTCCTTTTTACTCAATTTGCATGATTTAAAGTTGAATTTACATGTGGGTCTTGTGTATTTAAGAAATTTACTGCACAGTGATTTGAGTTCATGAAAGTATGATTGTGTTGGCATGTTTTGAGCTCTAAATATTGGATCTAATGTTGTATTTGATGAGGGATTTTGATTTGAATTTCTTGGTAGTGTTGGTTGATGGTTTTACAATAGATTTTCTTGCATAATTTCATCTATAAATTACATGGTCTTTTGCCTCCATTACACACACCCCAAGTGTTTGATAAAATGTCCGGCTAGGGTTTCTTATGGAATTGAAGGTCCAAAGCGAGAGAAGGGTTAGTACTTCTCCACCTAGTGATGGGGTGGCATTATCACTAACCAAGATGGGGGTCTGTACTCATCAACTGAGTCAAGGGATAGTACTTCACCACCTTGGTGATGGGGCAACATTATCACCAACCGAGTTGGTGGTTTGTACTCATCAACCGAGTGAAGGTTAGTACTTCACAACCTAAGTAATGGGGTGGCATCATCACTAACCTACCAAGGGGTATGTACTTTAGAAATCTAATTTGGTTTATTCTACACATATGATATCTTATATGAGCGAGAGTTTCCCAAGCATGTTTCACATTGGCATTGGTCATACATGTCATATTGCTGTATTATGTCCTTTGCCTATTGTTATGCATTTTGATTATGATGTTTGTTTCTTATTACATTGCATGCTACATACTTAGGGTATTCAAATGTACTAATGCATACTCTTGCCTACATGATATCACCATGTAGGAACTGGAGCCCAAGTTTATCATTCTCCTCCACGTGCCTAGTTTGGTGCTACTCAAGTTAGTTGGTGAGTCCTCCATTTCAGGGACCTTGGTCTATGTTTTCCCTTGCTTTTTATTGAGATACTCTACTTTATGTTCTATTTCTACTATAAGGGTGAGCCCGGTTATCTTGTCTTGGTCCCCGCTCTTATCTATGTATTTAGAGGTGTTTGTTGGACAAGTCATGTATCTATGTTATGAGCTTTCTCTTTGTCTCTTGATAATGATGTTTTGCAAGCTATCCCTTAGTCCCTTTTCCCCTTATCCTTATTTTATGTCTTTTACATGCTTTCACAACTCTTTGACTCTTGATGATGATGTTTTGCAAGCTATCCCTTAGCCAATTTGCCCATTATTCTTACTTTATGTTGTTTTACATTGCTTCCACGACCAAGGATATGTAATAATCTGCTATGAGGCTTGTTTGGGATTCAGGTTCCCCATTTGCCATGTCATATCTAGGCCCTAGGCTTGGGTTATGACAAACTTGGTATCAAAGCACTAGGTTGATAGATCCTCGGAGTCCAACACACTGCATCGATTAGAGTCCTATTCATGGTTATGAAGCGCGCTATGACTATGAATAGGAGGCTATGAGATATTTTTGGAAATGTGTCCCTTCTTCATGTTCTAAGTCATGCTATAGAGTTGTGATAAGTATTTCCCCCCTAACGATTGTTCTTTGCTATGCTAGATTATGCCAAACACTAGAGGAAGAAGGGCCCAAACTCTCGAGGAGAAACCTACCAATGGTGAGCTCCGGGATGCTCTGAACGATGCTTGCCCAAGTTATGGCCAACCAAGTCAATCAAGGGGCCCAAGCCCCCGGGAGCTAGGGTAAATGACTTTATGAGGAGAATCCTCAGATTTTCCATGGGTTTAATATGGATGAAGATCCACAAGAGTTCATTGATAAGGTCTACAAAATCTTGAATATCATGGGTGTTGGGCTGAATGAAAAGGCGGAGTTAGTAGCGTACCAACTCAAAGGATAGCCCAAATTTGGTATGAGCAATGGAAGGGGGAGAAGGGAAATGGTTATGTGGTGCTTTGGGAAGAATTTAAATTGGCTTTCCTTAATCAATTTTTCCCTTTTGAGCTTAGGGAAGTAAAATTGATACAGTTTATGAACTTGAAAAAAAAGTGCTATGAGTGTAAGGAAGTATGCTCTCAAATTTAATCAACTTTCAAAGTATGTTCCTCACTTGATGGCCGATCCTAGATCAAGGATGAATAAACTTATGATAGGGGTCTCCGACTTGGTGAGTGAAAAATGTTGGTCCGCCTTGATTATTGGTAACATGGACTTGTCTCATTTGATGACTTATGCCAAGAAAATGGAGGAGGAAAAGTTGAGAAAGAGGAGGGGCCCTGAGTCCAAGAGGGCCTTTTCTTAGGGTAAGTACCAAAAGGGTTTTACATTTCATCAAGGCCAAGGGCCTTCTCATGCTACTAATTAGGGGTTTGCCAAGGACTTCCCTAGGCCTCAAGGTATTGTACCAAGGGCCTGCTCCTATTGATGCCTCTATTGTTGCTAGGAAAGCTTAGAGGAGTTGTCCTATTTGTATTTTGCGTAAGTTGTTGCCTTTTGATCTTGTTGAATTAGACATGGTAGATTTTGATGTCATACTTGGGATGGATTGGTTGCATGCCTACTATGCTTCTATTGATTGTAGAACCCATAGGCTCAAGTTTCAATTTCCTAATGAACCTGTCCTTGAATAGGAAAGTCAAGATGTGGTGGTCAAGGGTAGATTCATTTCATGCATTAAAGCCCATAAGTTGATTTCTAAGGGATGTTAGTATCACAACCTAAGTAATGGGGTGGCATCATCACTAACCTACCAAGGGGTATGTACTTTAGAAATCTAATTTGGTTTATTCTACACAATGTTAGTATCATCTTGTGAGGGTTAAAGATGTGGAGTCCAAAGTCACTTCCATTAAGTCGGTCCCTGTTGTTAATAAGTTTCTTGATGTATTGCCAAATGACCTTCTCGGTGTCCCTACTAAAAGGGAGATAGATTTTATCATAGATCTCCTCCCCGATGCTCAACCTATCTCCATTCCCCCTTACTTTATGGCCTCGGCGGAGTTGAGGGAGTTAAAAGAGCAATTGAAAGTATTTTTGGAAAAGGGATTTATTAGACTTAGTAAAGCACCTTGGGGTGCTCTAGTATTGTTTGTGAAAAAGAAGGATGAGTCACTTGGAATGTGCATTGACTATCGTAAACTCAATAGGGCCACTATAAAGAATAGATATCCTCTTCTGAGAATTGATGACTTCTTTGACCAATTGCAAAGGGCTAGCTTCCTCTCTAAGATTGATCTTCGGTCCGGGTATCATCAAGTGAAGGTGAGGGAGTGTGATATTCCTAAGAGGGCCTTCCGGACTAGATATGGGCATTATGAGTTTGTTATGATGTCTTTTGGGTTAACTAATGCATCGACCATCTTCATGGACCTAATGAATAGGTTCTTCAAACCCTACCTTGATTCCTTTGTTGTGGTCTTCACTAATGATATTTTGATCTATTCACATAGTAGAGAGGAACATATGGGTCATTTGAGGGTTGTGTTACAAAGATTGAGGGAGGAGAAATTGTAGTGCTTCAAAGATTAAGGAAAGAGAAATTGTATGCCAAGTATAAAAAGTGTGAATTTTTGTTGCAGGATGTTGCTTTCCTAAGTCACATAGTATCAAGGGATGGTATTAAGGTGGATCCTAAGAAGACCGATGTGATTAGAAAAATTGGCCTAGACCATTGACTGTCAGACGTTAGGAGTTTCTTGGGCTTACTGGGTTTCTATCGGAGATTTGTGAATGGGTTCTGTTCTATTGTTTCCCCTATGAAAAATTGACCTCATCGAATATTAGGAGTTTCTTAGGCCTTGCGGGTTACTATAGACGGTTTGTGGATGGGTCCTCCTACATTGCTTCCCCTATGACAAATTGACCCAAAAGAAGGTTAAGTTTTTATAGACCGATAAATATGAGAGAAGCTTCCAAACATTGAAGGATAGGCTTATGTCAGCTCCTATATTTTCACTATCAGATGTGCTTGAGGGTTTCGTTGTGTATTGCGATGCATCTAATGTTGGTTTGGGTTGTGTACTAATGCAAAATGGTATGTCACAGCTTATTCTTCTAGACAACTCAAGTTACATGAAAGGAACTACCCTACCCATGATCTAAAGATGGCCGCCATTGTATTTGCATTAAAGATTTGGCGTCATTATTTGTATGGGGTGCATGTTGATGTGTTCACCGATCATAACAGCCTCGAATATGTCTTCACTAAAAAAGATCTCATCTTGAGGGAAAGAAGATAGTTAGAACATCTTAAAGACCATGATATGAGTGTGCACTTGATCATAAAAGCCTTAAATATGTCTTCACTCAAAAAAATCACAACTTGAGACAAAGAAGATGGCTAGAACTTCTCAAGGATTATGACATGAGTGTGCAATATCACCGGGGTAAGGCAAATATGGTGGCAGATGCTTTGAGTCGGGTGTCCATGGGTAGTCTAGCTCATGTGAATGGTGGTGATAGGGAGATGGCTAGGGAGGTGCATAGAAGATTGGGGGTTAGGTTGGAAGATATGGGTAATGGTGTTGTTGTTGCTGATGGTTCTAAATCTTCTTTGGTTGAAGAGGTAATAGCAAAACAAGATCTAGACTCCTCCCAATTTGGCCTTGGTGAAAGAGGGCAAAATAGAGGTTTTATCCCAAGGGGGAGATGGGGCCCTTAGATACCAAGGTAGGTTGTGTGTGACTTGTGTTGATGGTTTAAGGGAGAAAATTCTTGATAAGGCCCATAATTCTTCTTACTCTATCCACCCCGGTTCCACCAAAATATATAGATTTGAGGGATGTGTATTAGTGGTAGGCATGAAGAGGGATATTGCCAAATTCGTTTTTGATTGCCATAGTTGTCAAAAAGTCGAACACCAAAGGCCAGGTAACCAAACCCAAGACATAGAGATTCCCACTTGGAAGTGGGAGGTGATTAATATGGATTTTGTGGTTGGGTTGCCCAAGACTAGAAAAGGTTTTGATTCCA
>DF360516.1:40378-61150 GCA_000787875.1 Solanum virginianum
TGCCCAAAATTTTAATTTTCATATATCTCAAAATTCATTTGTTATTTCAAAAATTCGACTTCATATTCTTGTTTAGGGGGTCCAAATTAGGGGAAAAAGGGTCTAACCACAATTTAAGAGCAAAGATTTAGCAATTACAAAATTTCAAGAACGCATTTTCTAGAGAGGAATCCGCGTCGCGGACTGTGTTAAAATGGTGCCTGTTTTTTTTAGTTCATCCAAATAATTCTATGCGTTGAACCCAAGTGTTCCCAAACATGTTTTTATCTATATTTAGTCAAATTTCACCCTTATATCATCCAAAACATTTCCCAATACTCTTCAAAACACTTAGCCATATTTTCATTCCAAAATTCAAGTCTAAAAACCCTCATCCAGAACTAAGGATTTCCTTCAAGCTTCAAGCCTCCCTTTTCAATCTTCACCAAGAGCTTCGCTAAATCAAAGGTATGTAGGTTTTAGCCATTCCGTTCTTCCTCCTATGGTGCCCTAATCTCCTTTTTACTCAATTTGCATGATTTAAAGTTGAATTTACATGTGGGTCTTGTATATTTAAGAAATTTACTGCACAATAATTTGAGTTCATAAAATTATGGTTGTTTTAGCATGTTTTGAGCTCTAAATCTTGGATCTAATGTTGGATTTGATGAGGGGTTTTGATGTGAATGTCTTGGAAGTGTTGCAAGGTGTTGATTGATAATTTTACAATTGATTTTCTTGCATGATTTCATCTCTAAATTGCATAGTCTTTTACCCCCATTACACCACCCCCAAGTGTTTGATAAAATGTCTAGCTAGGGTTTATTGTGAAATTGAAGGTCCAAAGCATGAGATACGATATGATTGATGTTATCATGATGAAATGAGCTTATGTACATGATAAATTCTACATAAAGTGTTGCATTAGACCATGCCCAATCCAGTGGGTCTAAGAACTTGGATAACCGAGATGGGGTTTGTACTCATTAACTAAAGGAAGGGTTAGTACTTCTCCACCTAGTGATGGGGCGGCATCATCACTAACTGAGATGGGGGTTTGTACTCATCAACCGAGTGAAGGGTTAGTACTTCACTACCTAGGTGATGGAAAATCCTATGCCGGCGGCATCATCACTAACTGAGATGGGGGTTTGTACTCATCAACCGAGTGAAGGGTTAGTACTTCACTACCTAGGTGATGGGGCAGCATTATCACCAACCGAGTTGGGAGTTTGTACTTATCAACCGAGTGAAGGGTTAATATTTCACCACCTAAGTGATGGGTTGGCATCATCACTAACCTACCAAGAGGTTTGTACATTGGAAATCTAATTACATGTCATATTGCTATATTATATCTTTTGCCTATTGTTATGCATTTTGATTATGATGTTTATTTCTTGTTGAATTGCATGCTACATACTTAGTACAATCAAATATACTAACGCATACGCTTACCTACATAATATCACCATTTAGGAACTGGAGCTCAAGTTTATCATCCTCCTCCACATGCCCAGTTCGGTGCTACTCAAGCTAGTTGGCGAGTCCTCCATTTCGGGGACCTTGGTCTATGTTTTCCTTTGCTTTGTATTGATACACTCTACTTTATGTTTTATTTTGACTATGAGGGTGAGCCTGGTTACCATGTCTTGGCCACCGCTCTTATCTATGTATTTAGAGGTGTCTGTTGGACAAGACATGTATCTATGATATGAGCTTTGACTCTTTGTCTCTGGATGATGATGTTTGGAAGTTATCCTTTAGCCCCTTTGCCCCTTATTCTTACTTTATGTTGTTTTACATTGCTTTCGCGACCAAAGATGTGTAACGATATGCTATGAGACTTGTTTGGGGTTCCTTTGGGTTCACCATTCGACATTGTTGACATCCAATATTTACCCTCGACAGAATAAATTGATTATTGAGCTTTTAATTTAGCCAATTCAAAATAATTATCATTTGCAAATGCAAAAAATATTTTCCCAAATAAATTTCACCTTTATTTTTAAGAGTTATTATTTTGCAATTAATTCAATTATTTCAGATTGTTAATTCTTGAAAGCTCTTCAATTAATTTTTATTAAGTCTTCATAGTCAAATTAGTCAATCTAATGCGATGTGGTTACATTTAATTGGCCAAACTTGCAATCGAATTGGTCAAATTTTAAAACAATGCCACTACCTGTTTAACCAATTTTTCAGATCAATTTAGTCCACTTTGGGACTAAAAATTAGTCCAAGTACCCAATTATCCAGCCCAAATGGTTTATTTTCAACATACCACATGCCCCCTAATTTCTAGTTCTTTTTCTTCTTCTTCATTCACGTGCAACCATTACTCCCTGTATCTTTTTCTTCAATCAACCATTATTCTTCATATATTCTTCTTTTCCAATCAACCAACAACCCGTACATTCCTCCAATGCTCCCTTTGACAAAGCTGACAAACTTTAATGCCCGCAACATATCCCACTTCACGCGTGCGTTCTTCCTCAAAACCATCAACAACTAAGCGTACTTCCTTTTCTAGAGAGGGAGTTTGAAATTCAAATTCCCAACACTAATCCCAAGAAATTCAACCCAATTTCCCCTAATTCAAACCGTAGATTTTCCTTATATAAATCCTTTGTTCATCATCATTTTGGGAGAACCGTGATTACCCTCAAAAGCACACATTGGGGTTTTTTTTTAAATCCAGAAAAAAACACTAAAGCATTCAGTACCTTTAAACGAGTTTCAAGAGATTTCAATCGATTTCGAACTTTCTTTTCGAAATCAGAGGTTCCTCAGAATCAAGAAAAGTTGTCCAAGATTCTGTTTTGATGGTGAGGGATTCCCGTAGCTCATCGATGTCTTAGTTTATTGCCCTTAAAGAGGTAACGTCCTTATTCATGTTTTATGGTTTTCTCTTTTGAATGATGTGTGAGTTGTCTGATTGCGGTATCCATAATAGTGATTTTTTGGGTTTTTTTGTTACTAGGTCAGTCGAACAAAGAGTTGAATGGTGATATTACTTTGAAAATATCCCTGGCTCTGTTATGTTTTGGTCGTTTGTTGTTATGGCGTCGTTGCATTTCGTCTCAATATTTTAGCTCGGTTACTGACCATGCTTCAGTAGAGGCTGTTCTTATATTTATTGGTTGAAATGTTGCATCAGAAAAGTACTGTAAAGAAAATATAGGTCTGTTCTCTATTTGCATTTTCATGAACAAGACCTAGCTTCTATTGAGTTGATAAGGTTGTATCACTTCTAAATAATATATGGTATGCCTCAATTTTAGTCTAGCATATTGGGACACATTTACGTTGAAGTCTAGCCTCTTTTCAGTGTCTCAAAAGGGTAGATAGAATTTTAGTTTGATAATCCAATTATTGGTTTGTTTCTAATCCACTGCTACATAATGTTTATAACTTGTTTTGGGCCTAGAATATGTTTCCCAGTGAATTGTTTGTGTTATCGTCAAGCATCCAGTTGCAGCAGTTTCGTTTTCTCCCTCTTTGTGGCAAAATGTTTAGTCACAGTGACCTTGTGTTGTTAGCATCTGTTTGAAAGTTTTTGAAGATCCCTTTTGACCAAACTTCTTCTTAAACTAATGGTTTACATGTATGTTTCAAATTATAAGTTATTTGACTTTAAATCTGCCTAATTTTCTGTCTAATGTGGAGCCTAGCAACAATTGTATTAGTCTTTCTCGTTCATGTATTTGTGAGTCATTTAGTCATCTGCAGAAGTCACTTGATGTGCATTTGGTATGCATTAAAGCTCATGGAAATCACGTGATCTTGATTCTTCAAATCTGGTTGTTCTTTGTAAAAGCCAATATCATCGTTAGTTTTCATGTTAACCCAGTTTATAAATGTACTATCACACCTCCTTAACAAGGATATCTTTCCTCCTTCTATAGGTGATTGTGTGTTTTAGATATGTGCTTTAGCATTAGGAAGATATTCTTTATTTCTTTATAACATTTACTAAGGTGTGGATGATGCTTCCTGTTTCTACTGAGTATATCTACTTCACCAAGTACTGCAGATTTAGTTGTTTATTGTGGGTTTGTTTGCTTTATGCATAAGTGTTTCTTGGTCTTCTTCCACTGGTCTTTTCCCCTATTTATTCTGTCCTATTCTTGTGGTTATCTTAAGCTATTTTAAGTCAAAATGCATGTTAGATGTTTCCACTATTCTATAAAGTCATTACATTCATTAGTTGATACTCTGTCTTTATTTCTTGGGTATCTATCATTTGTTATACTTCAAGTTTGTCATGTATCAGTCAAGTGTAGTTTGGTTTGCTTACTTGAACATCATTATGTGTAGTCTAAAAAATGAGCTGACTTTATTTTAGTTCATTGTGCCTTTTCTTTGTTTTAAAGTCTCTTCTTTGACTGCATGATTAAGTTTTCTCATTAAACTTGTTTTAAGTTACTGTGAAGGCAAAATATGGTTTTGTTTACTGTTTTTCCATGCTTTGCATGAAGTAGTTGCTGTAGAAATGATATTGTTGGTCCATTGTTGCTCCAATTTTAAATAAGATTTTTCTTGGAATGAGTTTCACTAGTTTTATTTAAATCTGTCCAGTCTTTATGTTACCAAAAGATCAAAATGTTTAGTTCAAATGCTATATGTTGTTTTCCATTATCCCTTGACTTAGTTTCCTCTCATATTTGTGTTCTTTTTTCGGATTAATAGCTCTTCTTGCCTAACATGTCATGTGGTTTAAGCTTTACAAAATTTTATAAAATTTCAAGCTCTATAATCATTTAAGTCTTGGTCGATTGCCAACATTTTCTCTAATTTCTGGATTGTATATACAACTGTATGTTTTTTATGAAATGTGTGGTTATATTCATTTGACTCTCTGTCCTTCGGTTGTCATATTTTTGCCTCATCATCTGGTCATATTCTTGTCTATTAAGAATGAGGATTTCTTAATCATGAGTTTGATCCGGTTTAAAGTATGTTTGCTTGGTCTTATCTGTTCAAAATTTGGCACAATAACCTTTTCCATCCCTAGTTAACTTTCTAAATGTTTGCTATGTCTTGATAAAAGCTTACAGGCAATGAATCTTATTTTTGGAATTGCTTGCATTTTAATTAGATCTTTGTTTATATACTAATTTAATTCATTTTCTTTATTGTATGAACCTCGTTCATGATTCCATTGGGACTCCTCTATCCACTGTTGCATTTTCAATGGGCCATGGAGGCCCTAGTTTGTTTTCGAGTTGGCTTGGATTTATTCGAGTCAAGTGGAAGTTGATATACAGGTCATATGGGCTGGTATACAAGCCGTGTACGTAAAGTATACATTGGTGTATATAACGAGGAATGGGACTTACACCCCAAAAGTAGCAGCAGCAATGAGTTAATGGGCTAGGCAGGCCCAATCTTTAGAATAAGGACAGGATTTGAATTTGAGCCTGCCAAGCCCAAATTGTTATTTTAATTACTTTCTTGTGTTTTGTTACTTATTTTGAAGCATTTGTTATATGTCTAACTCTAACTTTAATTTAGTTTCAATCTAATTGAATTCCCCAACATGTTGAAACCATTTATGTTATTTTTTATTGTTTTACTTTCATTCAAAAATTAAAAAAAAGGTGTTTTGTTTTTAGATTTTTAATTATTCTTAAATACTTATGCAAGTCTAAACTAATTAAGTCTTTTTTTAAAAAAAATAATAATAAAAATAATTTTTGACATTTAACGGCCATTTGATTGCGTAAAACCTTCTCGAAGTGGAAATGTGAACCCGAACCTTTTTCTTTGGATTTTAAAAGGATTTTTTCTCTTCAAGTCTTTTTAAAATGATTTAATGATTTCCTAATTGTCCTTAAAATTAGATGGTGACTCTGTTTAATTTTGAAAATTTGGTTTACTTAAAACAATTAAGTTATAAATCGAGTTTTTGAAACCCAAGTCATTTTTTCACAATAACAGAAATGGAGGAAACTTTAATTAGGTTCTAACCATTAGATTAGGTTGTTTGACTAACTATTCAGGTTGTAATAATTAGTAACTTTTTGTGCTTTCTTTATTTGCTTCTTATTTGTTTAAATTCAAATTGTAATTGTCATTTATATTTCATGACATATTCCTTATTATCTTGCGTACTTGAAAGAATGGTTTTGCGAACCCGCAACTAAACTTTCAAATACTGAACCCTTTTGGAGAAAGTGACAATTTATTAGTTCGCGATGTGTCCAATGGTTGCCATGATTTCTAGCTCAGGTTGTCCGCCTGGGTTCCAAGTCTATTCAAAGCCCACTCTTAGATACCAAGATAGAGCGAAGCCAAATCCCTATTTTAAGCACTTGCCTAGGCTGACTCAATACCCAAGGGGTATTGGGCCCATTAGTAGCCCACCTTGAGTCTATTTGGCCCATAGCTAATAAGACAACCATATTTATGTGTTTGATTGAAGGATGTGTAATTTAATTTAAACAACCCATTATCACCTGGACGAGGGGAGCCTAACCTATGTTTCTATCTTGTAGAATGTCTCAAGTGTGCGAACCTTTAAGGACTAGGATGGTAACTCAACCTCATCGCCTTCTCAAGGTGTGGTGGGGAAGAATGAATGAGTTTGACAAAAGGGAAGTCCAAAAGCACGTAGGTTACTTACCCTCTCTAATGGAAATGGAAGCTTGGCCAGATCTAATTGGTGCAATGATAAAATTTTGGGATAGTGATTACATGGTGTTCCGTTTTGGAGATGTAGAATTGACTCCGACCATAGAGGAAGTAGTAGCGAGCTATGAAAGTGTAGACATGTGCAACAAAAGAAAATCTAAGCCAGACGAAGACATTACAATTCCTAAAGTATGGGGTCCAAGCGAGACCAAAAGGGCATTTTTATTAGTAAACATTAATTGGATAACTAGACTAAAAGGACCAAATATTCCACTTTAAAAGTTATACTACTAGTTCAAGCATGTTAATGGTTATGAAAGGTTCAAAGAGGAATTTGCTTCCGAGCAAACATGAGAAGAAAAACGAGCTTTCGCTTGTGCAGTATGCCTATTGGGGTCCATGGTTTTCCCCCAAAATCTAGGCCACGCTATTCATCTGAGTGTGATAATAGTGACTCTTGCCATCTTCTATGGTGTGGACTTCAAAACATCAGTCAAATATTATACCCTAACACCCATGATTCTTGCGGACATCTATAGGGCTTTGGATAAATGTCAAAGCGGGAGTCGATTCTTTCGGGGTTGTAATCTAATACTTCAATGGTTGATGATGAAGCACCTACTTAAAGTCCATGAGCTATAAGGCCAAACCAAAAATGTCAATGGGATCATCTCGCTTCTCACAATACATGGCTACACTTGAATCATTTCAAAGCGAGAAATGGACAACGATTCTGGATGCCAATAGTAAGTGAATTACAGGACGAGAATGTGCAATGGGCCATTGATAATCTAGTCGTGAATGACACTATGGTTCAAAGTAAAAAATTTCCTTTCTTGGTACTAGCCAAACTTAGGGGGAGCAGACCATATGTTCCCAATCGAGTTCTCAGTTAGTTGGGTTATAAGCAAGTCATCCCTCAAACAGGAGACATGAGGAAATTTGTAACAGACCATAAGAACGGTCAAGTATCCTTCACTAACATGATGATTCGAGGATGGAAGACTCAGAGAGTAGCAGGTAATAAGGTTCCTAATAGGTTCAATGCCGAGTGTAGCAGTGCGTATAAGCGTTGGTTGAAGGAGAATCTTGCTGGAACTGTCAAACCTGACCCAAATGTACATTATTGCATTAAAGATATTGAAGCCAAAAGTCAAGTACTACTTCATCGACTCCAAGAAAAGTATCAAAAGAACCATTTGGCCCATCAACGTCGACATTTAGAGGATGCAAGTGTTATAGAGCAGCTTAAGCAAGAGCTCAATAAAGCAAGGGAATGCATAGTTAGGTTGGATGATCGACTGGGACAACAGAATCAGGTTATGGAAGAAGTAGATCTTGAAGAAAAAGGTCAATTGGCAAAGGACAACTTGTGGGAAAATAGGTACTTCATGTGGCAAGAGGTCGACATAGCAAAAAGGGCAAAGGTTGATGGGAGAACTGAGACAGCATGAGATCTTTTATTATCCCCTGCGTGGGATTGCTTTTATTTTTGTATTGTTTTTCTTTTCTTTGTAAGACATGGAGATGTATCTTTCATTATGCTTTGTAAACGCTTTGAAAATTTTCATGTATTTTATCAATGAAGTAATTTGGGGATAATGGTTTTCCTTTAAATTGATACACATCCTTCAATTCGTTAGGCCTGGTCTGGCATTAAAGAGGTCCCTTGCATACTAGGACGTACTTGTTGACTATGTGATTTATTTGCTATATAATACATGTTTTCTCCCTTTTTGTATTATCTGCCTTATTATTTGATGTTATTGAAGCAATGATTCTCCTCTTTATACTAACATTTCCCTTTTTGTATTATCTGCCTTATTATTTGATGTTATTGAAGCTATGATTCTCCGCTTTATACTAATATTTATTTTTCTACTTCCTTAGATAAAAAAGGAAAGAGGTTTTGCTTTATTTTCCAAAAGGTTGATTTGCATTGACTCTAATTTATCGGATCACCCTATGACATATTCAGATGCATGTGATCAAAGTGGTCTGGGACTTGTCACTATTCAAGGGGATGAACCCGTAGCTTTAGAAGGAAGGGATTTAACTCCTTATGATGAGTGTATCTCTAGCCTAATGCAACAAATGGCTAGCATACAGAATGAATCGATCGACTTCAAAATCTTACCAATTTGTCAATAAGCCTGAACACACCACTTCCTGATCAGGGAATGAATTCAACCATCTCACCATCTTTTTCACCTATTGACCTTCCTCCATCAAATCTCTCTCTTCATAAAAATAACCCAACTACTCCTATTCCACCAAATCCCTCCCTTCATAAAACCAACTCAACTACTCTTAAACAAGCTACCAACTACCAACAATTCAATTTACTACAAGGTAGCTCACAACAAATTAATCCATTACCCTCCACTACACTAACCCAAACTCCACTAACCAAACTTCCTCATTTGTCCAAAATCCATGCATACAAACTACCTCGTTCACCTAAACTCCACCTATCCAAACAATCCAGCCCATCCAAACTACCCTGCTCACCCAACAATACCAAGCAACCCAACATATACCGGTGGCGCACACCGTAATAAACACGCAATATGTACCATAAGTATATGTAGTGAAACCTCAACCTTGTGTTGCCCAAATGCTAACTGTACCAGAAGTCGATCCGTATGAGGAAATAGAGAAAAAAGAAAGGTCAAGACCAGATGAAAACATAGCTAGAGAGATTCACAGTTTAAAGGAATCACTGAAAAACATCCAAGTTCACAAGGGACATGAGGGGCTTGAATATGAAGATTTATGTGTTCATCCTGATATTGAGTTGCCTGCAGGATACAAGCCTTCGAAATTTGAGATGTTTGATGGCACAAGAAATCCTCTTAATCATTTGAGGTCTTATTATGATAAGTTGGTTGGAGTAGGCAGAGATGATGCCATGAGGATGAAGTTGTTCATTAGAAGTCTAACTGGAGATGCATTAACTTGGTATATTGAGCAAAACCCTAAGAAGTGTCATGATTGGAGAAAAATGGCAGAGGATTTTATAGAAAGGTTTAGGTTTAACATTGAGATCATCCCGGATGAGTCTTACCTTGAAAAGTTGGAAAAAAAATAGTTGAGACCTTTTGTGAGTATGCTGTCCATTGTAGATCTGAAGCAGCTATAGTTCGACCCCCCGTGGATGAAAATGAAATGAAGGGCATATTTATCAAAGCTCAAGATAACATGTATTATGAAAAGATATTTCTTATGACAAGTGCAAAATTCACAGATCTTGTTAAAATTGGGAAATCTTTGGAAGAAGGAATCAAGTTAAGAAGAATTACTAACTAGGCAGCGCTACAAGCAACAAATAAGGCAATTCAGTCAGATTCAATTGGAGGAGCCCTTAAGAAGAAGAAAGATGGAGTGTCCCTTGTCATGACCATCTAGGAACGCAGGCCTAACCAAATATTAACCTACCAAAATCCACCGCCACAATCCTTATAATATGGTCAGTATATGCAAATGCCTCAGCCTTATTACCAACCTTTGCCTGCCCCATATCCAATTTATATCACCCAATTAACATATCATCCACCCTGAGCACCTATCTATCCAAACACACCATAATATCAATCTACGCATCTATCTCAACTCTATTACCCACCACAAACTCACCCATCAAATGCACCCAGGCCCAGCCCAAACTTCGCAAAAAGACCAACCAAAACATATACCTCTTTAGCTGAACCTTTGTCCACACTATATGAAAAGTTGAGAACTGCAGGAGTACTACAACCAATACAAGGACGGGTTCCTAACCCCCTTCTAGGATGGTATGATGAAAGTAAACATTGTACTTATCATTCTAGAGTTGCTGGACACGATACTGAAAATTGCCTTACTCTCAAAGATAAGATTGAGATGCTAATTAAGGAAGGAGTCATTTAGCTCAAAGGTGCTGCCCCTAACGTCAACAACAATCCTCTGCCAAATCATGGGAATGTGAACATGATCACCATTGATGAAGAATGTAATTTTGAAGGGACCATTGTATCTGTCAAAAAGGAGGAAAATATTGTGACATCAGCCTTCATTACTCCCATAATCACAGTCCAACTGCAAGCGACAATTAAGGTGGAAGTTCTTATTTCTACACCTCAAATAACTACCTTAGTTTCTCAATTACCTTCTTTTGATAATAAAGCAGTTCCTTGGAATTACTTGACCGATGTAAAGAGCAAAGGAAAGGAGAAGATAGTTGTGGAGACTATTGCAGTTGGGATGACAAGATCTGGACGTTGCTATGCTCCTGAAGAAATTGCACGAGGAGGACTATCTAAGGAAAATAACCCAAAAAAGTAGTCACAGAGGCCGAAGTGGAAGAGTTTTTAAGGAGAATGCCAACTAAGGAGTACTCTATGGTTGAACTGTTGAAAAAAACTCCCGCTCAAATTTCTTTGATGGCATTATTGATGAGTTCTGCAACTCATAGATGTTCTTTTGGCAAAATTTTTGAGTGAGGCTTATGTTCCAGTTGAGACAACAAGTGAGAATGTTTTAGCCATGGTGGGACAGATTTTGAAAGCCAATAAAGTTTCTTTTTGTGATGATGAGCTTCCACCTAAAAGCCTGGGACACAACCAAGCTCTAAATATCACCATTAGGTGCAAGGATAAGTTTGTCTCTAGAATTCTTATTGATAATGGTTTTGTTGTTAACGTATGTCCTTTTCTTACCCTTCAAGCTTTAGGTGTTGATATTGGGAGAATTCAGGAAAGTTAGGTGAGGGTTAAAGGTTTTGATAGGGTTCAAAGGGGAGTCGTTGAAGAAATTAACTTTCCACTACAAATTGGTCCAAGGAGTTTATGATAGAATTTCAGGTATTGGATATATCTATTAATTACAATTTATTGCTTGGAAGGTTATGGATTCACATGGCTGGTGCGGTCCCTTCTACTCTACAGCAGACTATAAAATTTATTTGGAATCATCAAGAAATCGTTGTTCCTAGAGATAGTAGTAATTCAGTGCATCCTGTGAACTTAATCCTTATGATTGAGAATTTGGAAGAGTTAGGTGGATCTATATTCCATACTAGGGCGATACGTGTTCTACTCAACTCGAAAGGATGAAACTACCATGGGCCCTTATAATGGTAGCTTGGGAATTGCTGAAAAATGGGTTTGTGCTTGGTCGAGGTCTTGGAGTGAATTTCGATGGAATAATGGAACCAATTCAGTTGCTCAGTCAGAAACACACTTTTGGTCTAGGGTACAAGCCTACGCATGAAGAAGCTTTGTCGGTTAGTCTCAAAAGGACAAGTGACAGTCCTTTGCCAGAAACAATCCCATCATTGAATTAGTCATTTTTCAAAGCATCTATTGTACAAGGATCGGAAGAAGTCGCTGAAGATAACCTCGTGAAAGGACACAAAAACCTATTCATTGAAGAAGCAGAATGCAATGTGATCGTGAAAGATTGCACCAAGACCCCACCATATGGGATGTTAAGCCGAAAGACGCTTTGAACAATTGGACTTGTAGCTTGTTCCCGATTCTCTGGGAATCTTGCAAGAAAACTATTAAAAATACTGATATTAAGGATGTGATATGTTATGAAACGAGTGAATGAACCTCAAGCAGTGAATAAGATTTTGTAGAATATGAAGAAGATGCGCAGCATGAAGAGCTGACCGAAGAGTTTGAACATTTTGGGAACAAGGAAAAGCTGAAATTGGATGAAACTAAGGCAATAAATTTGGGGATTTGGAGGTGGTAAGAGAAAAAAGAATCAGTGTCCATTTGACTCTAACTCAAAGGGAAGAACTCATCGAGTTGTTGAGACAATAAATGGATGTGTTTGCATGGTCTTATGATGATATGCTGGGGCTAAGCATAGACATTGTTTCACATAAGTTACCAACTGATCCATCTTGCCCTCCGGTAAAGCAGAAGCCAAGAAAAATCAAGCCAAATTTGAGTTTAAAGGTCAAGAAAGAAGTTTCCAAGCAATTTGATGCCAATGTCATTCAAGTTATGAAATATCCCACATGGTTGGCTAACATAGTTCCAGTGCCAAAGAAAGAAGGAAAAATCCGAGTATGTGTAGTTTATCGGGATCTCAACAAGGCCAGCCCAAAAAATGATTTTCCTCGTCCAAATATTCACATACTTATTGATAATTTTGCTAAGCATGAGTTGTAGTCATTTGTTGATTGCTTTGCAGGCTATCATCAGATTCTTATAGATAAAGAAGATGCAGAGAAAACAACATTCATCACACCTTGGGGCATGTATTGTTACCGGATGATGCCTTTTGGACTCAAAAATGCAGGGGCAACATACATAAGAGCTATGACTACCATTTTTCATAACATGATCCATAAGGAGATTGAGGTCTATATAGATGATGTCATTATCATGTCACGAAAAAGCTTAAATCACATAGCGGATTTGAAGAAGTTCTTCGATAGTTTAAGGCAATACAATCTAAAATTAAATCCTGCAAAGTGTGCATTTGGCATCCCTACCAGCAAGCTATTGGGTTTCATTGTGAGTAAAAAAGGAATAGAACTGGATCCTTCAAAGATAAAGGCTATCCAAGACTTGCCTACTCCAAAAAGTCGAAAAGATGTAATGAGTTTTCTTGGTTGCCTTAATTAAATCAGCCGATTTATTGCGCAATCAACTATAATTTGTGAGCCAATCTTTAAATTGCTAAAGAATGATGTTGCTACCAAATGGACAGAAGATTGTTAGCAAGCTTTTGATAGAATTAAGGAATATTTGTCCAGTCCGCCTATTTTGGTGCCTCTAGAGCCTGGAAAGCCATTGTTATTATATTTTTCTATGTCAAAAAATGCATTTGGATGCGTGTTGGGACAACACGATGAAACTGGAAGGAAAGAGCAAGCCATATATTACTTGAGCAAAAAGTTTACACCTTATGAAGCTTGGTATACTTTATTGGAACACACTTGTTGTGCCTTGACTTAGGTCGAACAAAAGTAAGACATTACTTGTGTGCATATACCACTTTTCTCATCTCAAGGATGGACCCGCTCAAGCATATCTTTCAAAAGCCTATGCCTACTTTGAAGCTAGCCAAATGGCAGATTTTGCTAAATGAATTTGACATTGTGTATATCACTCAAAAGGCAATCAAGGGACAAGCACTGACTGATCATCTTGCCAAAAATCTTGTGGATGAAGAATATAAGCCTCTTAAAACTTACTTCCAAGACAAAGAGGTTTTGTTTATTGGAGAGGATATTTTAGAGGGATATCTGGGGTGATGAATGTTTTTCGACGGTGCTGCAAACTCTAAAGGAGTTGGTACTGGGGAAGTACTGGTCTCAAAAGTAGGTCAATACTATCTGATCTCAGCAAAGTTCAAGTTCTTATGTACTAACAATATGGCAGAATATGAGGCTTGTATTCTTGGACTCAGAATGGTTGTTGATATGAGTGTATAAGAATTGTTGGTCATAGGTGATTCAAACTTATTGATTCACCATGAACAAGGAGAATAGAGCACTAAGAATATGAAGATACTCCCATATTTGTAATGCATGAAGGAATCATGCAAGAAATTTGTTAGAATAGAATTCAAGCATATTCCTAGAGCTCAAAATGAATTTGCAGATGCTTTGGCAACCCTGGCTTCTATGATTCAACATCCAAACAAGAATTATATAGATTCGATCAAGGTCAATGTGCAAGATCAACTGGCATATTGTTTTCATGTAGATAAAGAACCAGATGGAGAACCTTGGTATTATAACATCAAAGGTATCTCAAAGAAGGAGAATATCCAGATGGCATAAGCATTATTCAAAAGAGAACACTTCGGAGGCTCTCATTGGTCCTATTGAACTAGCAGTATCAAACGGACATAGGTTCATCCTATAGCTATTGATTACTTCATATAATGGGTGGAAGCATCTTCATACAAGTCTTTAATGAAGAAAGTGATGGCAGATATTATCCACAATAATATTATCTGTAGATTTGGGGTTCCTGAATCAATCATAACTGACATGGCACTAATTTGAATAGTGGGTGATGCAAGAAATCTGTGAGATATTTAAAATTACCCATCGATACTCCACTCTTTACCGGCCTCAGATAAATAGAGCATTTAAAGCAACCAACAAAAATATCAAAAGAATATTGTGGAAGATGATTGATAATTATAAGCATTGGCATGAAAATTTATCATTTTCCCTCCTTGGCTATCGCACCACCATTAGGAATTCAACTAGAGAAACACCCTATCTTTTGGTTTATGGAACTGAAGCAGTATTACCAATAGAGGTTGAGATTCCATCTCTGAGGATTATCCAAGAAGCCAAGCTGAGTGAGGCTGAATGGACATGAAGTCAATATGAATAATTGATGCTTATTGATGAAAAGAGAATGAATGCAGTTTGTCATGAACAACTTTATCAACATCGAATGGCCAAAGCTTTCAACAAAATGGTGAAATTGAGGCAGTTTAAACAATTGGTATTGAAGCGAATATTTCCACACCAAGATGAAGCTAAAGGGAAGTTTTCACCTAACTGGCAAAGGAGTTAGGCCTTATATGGTTCACCGAGTAATGGCTGGAGGTGCGTTGATTTTGAGCAGAAATTGATGGAAAAATTTGGTCAAAAGCCATCAATGCAGATGCGATTAAAACATATTATGTTTAGAAGCTTTTATCTTATTTTTTATGTAATATTGTTTGTTATGTATTGAAAACTATGTTCCGACCTGATTCCCTAGGGGGATACGTAGGAATCTTTAAATTGCTAAAGAATGATGTTGCTACCAAATGGACAGAAGATTGTTAGCAAGCTTTTGATAGAATTAAGGAATATTTGTCCAGTCCGCCTATTTTGGTGCCTCTAGAGCCTGGTAATGTTTTGGCAAAATTTCATTTATGTATATCTTGAACTACGAATTGACCTGATTCCCCCAGTGGATACGTAGGTGGCCTACATCGACTTGTGCTTTATTAGGAAATTTTTCCCTTTTTATGAGGAACTTCATATGGCCTGATTCCTTTTGGATACTATACAACCCGTGGAGGGTTCGGCCCTTTGTTATCAATTGTTGAGGAAATGTATTTAGAAATTATGATTGATAAGATAGTGAGCTTGGTCTCATTGTATTGGAATGGTAATACCTCTCTTTCACCAAAATTATGACAGTTCTGAAGGCATTATCGCATGAGAATATTAAGGAATAGGTGGTCAATTGAATCATCGGGCAGAAAGGAAATCTCAGAAAAGGACGTTTGCTTCGTTTCATGATATTTCACAATCTAAAACATGGTAAAAAAATTTTGACATTGACACTTTATTTATATATTTTACCTTATTCCTAAGTGTATAATATTTTAGTTTTATTAATCATTATTCAAGATTTAGAATGTACGGAGACTACAAGTCCAAACAAAGCGTGAAGAAAGAAGTTTGAAGATCCAGAGCTCCGAAGGCAATGCAAATCAAACTTTCCCTCCCCAAACTAATAATTTTTCTTTGAGCATAAGCTTGTCAGAACTAGCAGAAAATAAGAAGTCACCGATGTTTACAGCCTTGAAAGGACTATGCGTCGACTGGTTTGCATTACTTATGAAATAATCACCTGCTCTACACAGATGTTTTTGTGTTTTTCCTTTTTATGCACTGAAAAAAATATTTTTAGATATCTTTAAAGGCGTTTACTTTCAAAATTTTAAAATGGATTGCATGAATACTTTCAAATTGTTAACTACACTGCATAACTGTTTTACAATGTATACATATGCACCGCACAAATATTTTCAAATGTTTTAACTGCATTGCATAAGTACTTTCCAACATATGCAAATGCACCGCAAAAATGCTTTAAATATATTCAAGTGTGCCACACGAATGCTTTCAAATATTTTAACTATATTGCACAAGTACTTTCAAGCATATGCAAATGCACAACACAAATGCTTTAAATATATTTAAATGCACTGCACAAATGCTTTTAAATATTTTTAACTGCATTACACAAGTGTTTTTCGGTATATGCAAATGCACTGCATTAATGCTTTAAATATGTTCAAAATGTACTAGACAAATACTTTCAAATAGGTCTAACTATGTTGCACAACTGCGTTCCAGCATATTTGAATGCACTCACAAATGCTTTTAAATATTGCATTTCACATGAATTTCAATTGCTTTGCGCTGCACAAATACTTTAAATTGCTTTTAGATAACCGCACAAATGCTTTTGAATTTATTCACACTAATGCTTGCTAGAATGCATTATTTTTCAGTACGTAATTTTCATGAATCATTGGCTCTAGAAGCCTCATTTTTGCAAATCATTGATTTAAATGTCACATCATTATAAATCATTTGGCTTAATGCCTCATCTTCGTAAATCATTTAGTTTATGGCCTCATTTAATTAATCATCGGTTAAAAATATCATCCTCATCGATCACTAGCCTCAAAACCTATTTTTATAAATTTATTTTTTCTTATCTCACTAAATTATTTATGCTCGCAAAGCTGTGACTATAAATTCATGCCTGAGAGGTATCATTTTTAAGAGTTTATTATATATTGTGTACAATTAATATTTGGTTACTAATTGCATTACCAAGTTTAAAGTTTAGCAGGAACATGAGCACAATATGGAACTTTTTTCTTAGCAGCGAACTGGAACATAGTATGAAGAGGATTGCCAAACTCTTTAGATGCGAGCTAAGAAGTGATTTCAACCGTAATCTAACCTCACCCTTTTAATAAGGCATGTGGGTATTTCTTTGAGTTCACCAATTTAAGATTCACACTTGGGTGATTTCAACTCTCACCGAAGGCCATCTTGAATGACAATGCACCAAGAGCTTTGAAATCATGTCCATGGAAGTTTCCAGCCTCTTTTTCATGCTTAATTTACTAGTCGCTCTTCCCAATCGAAGGTTATATTAACATAAGAAGATTTTCTTTTCAACCGATTGAGTCAAACTACAAGCAGCCTGATTCCTGAGTCCAACGATATGTAAGTAGGCTTAATTTTGAAAACTAGGTTGTATTCTAACATTTTATCTCAAAATCTCATTCTCTATCATTCTAATTTCTCGATAATTCGATATTGGAATAGCTCTTAAAATCTTTCAAAATCATACGCTAAAGCAAGAATTTTCAACTACAAGTGGCCTGAATTCTCATATAACCTGAGATATGTAGGAAACCCAAAACCAGGGATCGGCCGGCGATAAGTTTCCAAAGTCCACACAAAGAACCTTTCAAAAGATGAAGATGTGGTAGGCTAAAAAATTGAATTTGTCAAATTTCTTTATCCACGATCTCTTTTATCGATCATACCCAAAGAAAGGGACAATTGTTAACATCCAGTTTTAACCCTCCACATAATAAATTGATTACTAAACTTTTAATTTGAATAATTCAAAATAATTAGCTTTTGAAAACACAAAAAATACTTTCGTAGATAAATTTCACCTTTATTTTTAAGAGTTATTATTTTGCAATTAATTCAGTTATTTCAGATTGTTAATTCTTGAAAGCTCTTCAATTAATTTGTATTAAGTCTTCATAGTCAAACTAGTCAATCTAATGCAATGTGATTACATTTAATTGGCCAAACTCGCAATCGAATTGGTCAAATTTAAAACAATGCCACTACCCGTTTAACCCATTTTTCAGATCAATTTAGTCCACTTTGGGACCAAAAATTAGTCCAAGTACCCAATTATCCATCCCAAATGGTTTGTTTTCATCATTTTTTTGGCGTGTGATTACACACACCCCCTAACTCTCAATTCTTTTTCTTCTTCTTCATTCACGTGCAACCATTACTCCCCGTATCTTCTTCTTCAATCAACCATTACTCTCTGCATCTTTTTCTTCAATCAACTATTACTCTCTATATCTTCTTCTTCTCCAATCAACCAACAACCCGTAAATTCCTGCAATGCTCCCTTTGACAAAGCTGACAAACTTTAATGTCCGCAACCCATCTCACTTCACGCGTGCTTTCTTCCTCAGAACCATCAATAACTCAGTGTGCTTCCTTGTCCAGAAAGGGAGTTTGAAATTCAAATTCCCAACACTAATGCAAGAAATTCAACCCAATTTCCCCTATTTTGAACTCTAGATTTTCCCTATATAAATCCTTTGTTCATCATCATTTTGGGAGAATCATGATTACCCTCAAAAGCACATATTGGGCTTTTTTTTTAATCCAGAAAAAACACTAAAGCTTTCAGTCCCTTTAAATGAGTTTCAGGATATTTCAATCGATTTTGGAGTTTCTTTTTGAAATATGAGATTCCTCAAAATCAAGGAAGGTAGTCTAAGATTCTGTTTCGATGGGAAAGGATTCTTGTAGCTCTTCGACATCTTAAAGAGGCAATGTCCTCATTCGTGTTTTATGGTTTTCTCTTTTGAATGATATATGAGTTGTCGATAGCGGTATCCATAATAGAGATTTTTTTGGGTTTATTTGTTACTGAGTCAGTCGAATAAAGAGTTGAATAGTGATATTACTTTGAAAATATCCCTGGCTCTGTTATGTTTTGGTCATTCATTGTTATGGTATCATTGCATTTTGTCTCAATGTTTTAGCTTGGTTACTGATCGTTCTTTAGTAGAGGTTGTTCTCATATTTATTGGTTGAAATGTTGCATCAGAAGACTACTGTAAAGAAAATATGGGTCAGTTCATTGTTTGCATTTTTATGAACAAGACCTAGCTTCTACTGAGTTGATAAGGCTGTGTCACTTCTAAATAATTATATATTATGCCTCAATTTCATTCTAGCATGTTGGGACACATTTACGTCGAAGTCTGGCCTATTTTCAATATCTCAAAAGGGTAAATAGAATTTTAGTTTGATAATCCAATGGCTGGTTTTTTCTATTCCGCTGCTACGTAATGTTTATAACTTGTTTAGGGACTAGAATGTGTTTCCCAGTGAATTTTTTGTGTTATCGTCAAGCATCCAGTTGCAATAGTTTCATTTTCTCCCTCTATGTGACAAAATGTTTAGTCACAGTGACCTTATGTTGTTAGCATCTGTTTGAAAGTTTTTGAAGATCCCTTTCGACCAGACCTCTTCTTAAACTGATGGTTTACATGTATGTTTCAAATTATAAGTTTTTTGACTTTAAATCTGCCTAATTTTTTATCTAATGTGGAGTCTAGCAACAATTACCTTAGTCTTTCTCGTTCATGTATTTGTGAGTCATTTAGTCGTATGCAGAAATCACTTGATGTTCATTAGCTTGTGAGGACCCATAAGTCCTTAATCGGATCTTCGTATGTCCTTAATTGGTTCAATTAGGCAAAGTTCGGGGACCAAAGTAAAAGTTTTACAAGTTGTGGTTCTTGAAGGAAATAGGGTTGCCCCATCTAGATGATTGCTAATTTCAGCATGAGTTGTGGTTCTTGAAGGAAATAGGGTTGTCCCACCTTGAAATTTGTTATGTTCTAAGTGGTGCAAGTGTCCAAGTGGGGACAAAGTTGTGTGAATATATACACATAATATCTCTTCTTGTTCCCAAAATTTCCCACACTTAGAAAATTTGCCAAGAACAAGAACACACACACACAAGCTCTCAAGTTGCTACAATAAAGCAACAATAAATCACATTTTTTGATTCTACAATTATATTGATGCTACAAACCTTATATATTAAGTCCCCTAAGTAGCGTAGAGGTGTTAGTTGGCCAAGAAAATGCTTCTTTGTCGACTTTGGCGATTCTATTCCATTTAAAGGGTTGAAGAGGTAAGTTGATATTTACTCTTATTTTATAGATTATTAAGGTTCTATGTATGCTGTAGTATGTTAAATTGAAACAAAAGTTGGAAAGTTAGCTTGTGTAAAGTGAGTTGGGCATGTTGGGGCCGGAGCCAAAATTGGACATGTAGGATTATAATGTTATATTGGTTTGAAACCATGAATTTATGTTGAATTAGCTGGAATATGATCCTTGTAAGGTAAAGGAAGTGTTGGAAATTTTATCTATATGTGAATATTGCAGGGTGCCCAAATTTGGGGGTCTTTTTTTTGAAGTTTTCTTGGTTTCCAATTATTGAAATGTACATTGGAAATGGTGTTTCTTTTTAAGGGATGATGACCCTTTGCAATTATTAGCTCAGTGAATATTTGTTTGTTTTGCAAAGGTTAAGATCTTTGAGAAAGA
>DF360515.1:4771-34849 GCA_000787875.1 Solanum virginianum
CGATTTTCCATCGGAGCTTTTGAAGACGCATTATACACATGATATATTTAAGGGGCATTTTGGTAATTTTAGTGGGTGTTACATCATCTCCCCCTTGGGATCATTCGTCCTCGAATGATGAATAAAGGTAGATATAAAGGCACGAATAGACTTAGGATTCATCTTAATATTCACATCTATCAATCAATTTTTCGATCCTATCTCAATCAATGATCAACTCTAGTCGGACTCAAGAGTAGACAATCGACTTAAGAAAAGACAATCGATTTAGTTAAAGGTAAGGAAATTACATTCGACATTCTCATCATTAGGTGCAAATAACGGTAAAAACTCCTTTCAATACCCAATCAACTAATCTGGACAGTCACAAGTCACTCAGAATAGACAAATCGATTCAGATCAAGAGTAGAGATATTCTCTTAGACATTTTCACCATCAGGCACAAATGGAACGTCGAAATTCAATTAATTCGAATCGTTTAAACACTTCATCAATCAACTGTTTGAACTCAAGAACATGAATAAAAAGTCGTAATTCAGTCAATTCGAATCATTTGAACACCTTGACAGCCAGCATTTTGGACTCAAGAAGGAAGTCATCAACTCTAATGGAGAATGGGACCATCGATACCTAAGACTCTATGTACCACTCTCAATCTTAGCACTTCATCTCAATTATACTCCCTTGATTGACACTCTACTCCCTCAACTTAAGCGTATAACTCTTACTCAAATTTCTGTCTATCCACCTCCTCCTCTTCTATTCAAGCATACTTCTAGGCCTCAAGGTGTCATTCACGAGATCATCATATCTTACAAGGCTAATCCTCAATACTCAACTACAAACATCAACAGGGCTTTCATCAAAAGCTCACTAGTCCTCTTCACTACTCTTTCTCAAACCCTTATTACGAAGTCTTCACTAGTCTATCATCAATACTTGCATAATAAAAACCATGAACTCAAGCTTATCACTCTAACCACTTCAACTATATCTTAAAATTTTCAAGCCTACTTAGCACTTCTACCTCCACCATTTAATGAGTTCTCACTCAAAGTCACACCAACATACTTTTACCTATCTACTGTCCATCATAAGGTTTTATCTCTCTCCTCTTTCCTATCTCTATCCCTACATGACACAAGTTTAACACCTGTATTATAATAAGGATACACTCACTCCTCCTCATCTACCCTTATCCTCAGTCTACTACTATCAGCATCACTGGTTGGACCTGGAGGAACTCATCATCTCCCCTTTTGTCGAAACCTCAAATTACTACCTCTCCATGAAAAATAAGCACAAATATCATAAGAGCTCAAAGACTCCGTTGCTCGAATACTCATTCTCATGAATAGACTTCGAACACAATGTCTAGAATTTAAATTTTATCTCCAACATCATTATTAGGCACGAATACTATCAAGGACTTGCATACTCAAGTTTATAGAAGCTAAAAAGGACATAAACTCAAAGATAGGAACTCAACTCTATTATCACAATTCAGGAGCACTTATTCTCTCCCATCACCCATATCTCGTCTACTATCATCAATACTTCTATCGAGACTGGAAAGCTAGATTACTTAAGGGCTTGGAACGAAAGATCATTAGCACGATTCAATCGAGAAATCTTATCTGTGAATATTCATAGAATACAATCTCTCTTGTCTATCAAGACTCATTCGGAGTTTGCAAAGCTATAAATAATATGAAATTCGAGTCGCATCTCATTTTGCATAGGAGTGGAAGCACTCAGATCAATGGGGTAAGATCAAAATTAAATAAATGACTTCATCGCTTTTCATCCTCTCAACTCAAATAACAATCAATAAGTGGTATATGAGACTAAGCCACAGGCGTAGCAGTCGTATACCAAACGTGAAGAGTATCGCCTCAATGGAAGAATAAAGAACACATGATATAATGAGAATTGGTGTCTCATCTCGATCAGGACATCTCTATCAAGCTCAAGATCTACTTCGGATTACCACTTCATCATCCCCCCTTAGCTCTCAAGGTCCTCTCTCTAAATTTGAGAATCAATTTCCCCTACTAGGTTATAAGCATATACCTCCACTCGATCAAGGGAATCACTATCCACAAGAATGTCTTAAACTCTTTTGTTATGCTATAGTCGCATATATATAACTAGCCACTCAAACTCTTTTCATTAATCTCACTCTTAATTCCTTTCGTGTCTCTATGGGAATATCTCTATATTTGTTATTCTTATGGAACACCTACCACCTCTCATGCCTCTTGCAATCTAACCTCTTCTTTTGTCTACTAACATTCAACTTCTATGCCCTCATAAACCCATCTATATAAGGCTTAGGCTATAATGGAAAACTCCCCATCACTATCCATAAAACCCCCAATCAACCTAGTTGTTGGGATGACACAGAATGCCTACCTCAACTTACTTCACATTAAGCTCAAAGGTATTATCTAGATGTCACACCCTGAGCCTACACCTTGGACGTGGTCGACACTCAAAAATTATTTTTGGCCCCAAGCGAACCACTTGGTCTGGCTACTTACTCAGCAGAAGACTTAATAATAGTGGAAAAGCTATATAAAAGCAACAACTAAGCAAAAATGTTCTACATAACTTAATATAAAAGCTCTTAAGCAATATCTGGATAAACTAGAAACTGAAATACTAACACATGGTCTATGGTACTACAAATGTCTGAAAGAACTACTGAGACAGGCCTCAAGTAGCCAGAACTAAAAATAAATACTGAGAGTACCATAAACAACTCAAGAGCCTCGAACTGAGAAGAGGCCTCACCAAAGCCTGGAAGTTGTCAGATTCTCAACGGAGCGGCTGCTGAGGAATTCTATCACCTGCGTTTGCATCATAAAATAATACAGGTCCTAAGGATGTTAGTACGTGGTATGTAAGGTATTTAAGATGGCCAAAGCATTTAAATCAAGATATCGTAATACATCTCAAAAGACATAATCATAATTCATAAATGAAATAACAATAATCATTGGACTTGTATGTTAAAAATAATGTGCTGATTCTGATAAGAAAAACATAGTTTCTTAACTTGGAGAGTTTCTCTAACCGACAACCACCACTATAAGCTTTGTGGTGATACAACGTCTTGTCCACGCTGTCAGAGCCGTCCCGTACTTTGCCGGGGTAGGGGACGAAGAACTAGGGGAGTGAATCCATCCCAAAATTAGGTCATCTTAGTGGCTAAAGAGGAAGGTACTGTGGTACAATCCTATCCTATGCTGGCTACATAGTTTATGACTTTGAGTAATCAATTCCACTCTCACCCACATTGATGCTCAATACTACTCCCAAAATACTTTATATAGCTCACACTTAAACACTTATAAATTCTGAAAATCTATTTTTTTTCTTGGGGACTTAGCCCAGCTCATTACTTAGCTTTCTCAACTGAAATCTTTAACTTTATTGAAACTAGTATCTTTCATGTACTTTCCAACATAATAGATTTCTCTTATAAAGTTCCAAGAAACCTTCAAGAAAATCATTCTTTAACGTATAATGTACTCGGCTAGAATGCAAGAATGATTCAAGAAAGAAATTCTTTAACTTGTCTTGAACTATAAACTTTATGGGTGTTCATACGACCCATGTGAATTTACAAGACATCATTTATAATTTTAAAATCTTGGAGTCAATACTTGAATAACAATTAAAAAATCAACATTCATCATTATTAATTTAATAATCTATGCATACGTAAAGAAATTTACTAAACTTTAAGATTTTCATGAAAGTAATCTAAACCAAGACTTAAGACTTTTGGGATGAAAATTAGGTTATACTTTCTAAAATATAATCTAAAAATAATAATTTGAGAGTGACCTTACATACCTTGGAATGACTTCTTGGAAGATTTGGAGAAATCCCTAAATCTACTATCGATTCTTGAATTCTTAGGTGTAAGTTCTTGAGAGGGTTTGCTTGCTTGAACGTATGAATGAAGGGAAATAACGTTCTTGAACTTAAATCATATTAAAAACTGACTTAGTTTAGGATGTGGGGTGTGAGAAAAGTTAGAATTGCCCCTTCCCATAAAAAAATGAAACAACCCTATTCTTTCACTAGTCCACTCCGCATCGCGGAAGGGGCGCAGAAACCCCACTGTTTTAAGCTCACTTGGACAAAAAATAAATCATGTTTTTTTTAGTTATAGCCGAGTTGAGACCATTTGCGACTCAATTTTTTGCACTGATCGCAAATTCGATCTTGGATTTTCCATCAGAGCTTGGGAAACTTCCTTAAGCAAAGGAGGCTGACACCGAAGCAAGTTAGGTGGCAGGCCTTCGTAGCCGAATTAGCAACGTCGAAGAGTAGGTCAATTATAGGGGTATTTTTATCATTTCATGAGGTGTTACTATATCTCCCCCTTGGGATCATTCATCCTCAAATGATAACGATACAGAAAAAGCTAGCTCAAACCAAAAGAATCTGTAACATAATAAATATAAATCTTCAAGGTGAAATACGAAAGTTTACCTTCAAGATCCTCACTTAGGCCAACGAACAAGTGTGGGTACTTGGCTTTCATATCTTTCTCGGCCTCCCATGTAGCTTTCTCCACGAATTGGTTTCTCCACAGAACCTTCACCGAAGCAATCTCCTTAGTTCTCAGTTTACGAACTTACCGGTCTAATATCTCTGCCAGAATCTCTTCATAAGATAAGGTGTCCTTAATTCCAACACTTTCAATCGGGACAACTAGAGAGGGATCTCCCAAGCACTTCTTAAGCGTGGAAATATGAAACACCGAATGTATAGCACTCAACTCCGCTGGTAACTCTAAATCGTAAGCAACGCTACCCACTCTTCTCAAGATCTGGTAAGGCCCAATATACCATGGGCTGAGTTTCCCCTTCTTCCCAAATTTCATAACTCCCTTCATTAGATATACCTTCAAGTACACCCAATTGCCTACCTCAAACTCTAAGTCTCTTCTTCTACCATCTGTGTAAGACTTTTGTCGGCTCTGAGCTGTCTTGAGCCTTTCCTAGATCACATTCACTTTTTCCATAGCCTAATAGACTAGGTTAGGTCCTATTAATCCTTCCTCACCAACTTCAAACCACCTTATGGGTGATCTACACCTTCTCCTTTAAAGAGCCTCATATGGTGCCATCTATATACTGGCCTGAAAGCTATTATTGTAAGAGAGCTCAATCAAAGGTAAATGATCATCCTAGTTACCTTTAAAATCTATCACGTACGCCCTCAACATATCCTCCAAGGTCTGTATAGTTCACTTTGCTTACCCATCCGTCTGTGGATGGAAAGCTATGCTAAGATTCACCTTCGTACCAAGTCCCTTCTGAAAGAACTTCCAAAATTGTGTTGTAAACTGAGCTCCCGTATCTGAAAAATAGATATAGGGACCCCGTGCATCCTAAAAATCTCCTTGAGATAAAGTTTGGCATAGTCCTCAGCTGTATCAGTCGTTTTGACAGGTAGGAAGTGAGATGACTTGGTCATTCTGTCTACTATAACCCATATCGAATCATGTTGTCTACGAGATCGAGGTAAACCTATTACAAAGTCCACATTAATCATCTCCCATTTCCATTCCGAATTCTCTATGTTCTGGGCTACACCACAAGGCCTTTGGTGCTCAACATTAACTTGATGGCAATTTGTACATCTAGACACGAACTCTGCAATGTCCTTCTTCATACCGCCCCTCCAATAGACTTCTCGCAAGTCTCTATACATCTTTGTTGCAGCAGGGCTGATAGAGTATCTAGCATTATGAGCCTCAACCAAGATCCTATCTCTAAGGCCATTTACATTTGGCACACACAACCTGCCTTGGTATCTCAGGACACCATCACCCCCTTTTGAGAACGCTAATTCTTTCTGCTTCTGAACATTTTCTTTCAACTGGAGGAGGATGAGATCGCTGCCTTGCTTTTCTTTCACTTCTACCACCAAGGATGACTCTGACCCATTTCTGACAATGGCCCTACCTTCGTCAGAATCTTCAATCTGCATCTCCAAACGGGCTAGTCTATGAACCTCCTTAGCTAACTCTTTCTTTTCATCCTCAACATGGGCTATGCTCCCCATGGTCACCCTTTTAAGAGCATCAACAACTACATTAGCTTTACCTGGATGCTAGAGAATACTCATATCGTAGTCTTTCAGCAACTCCAACCATCTCCTTTGTCTCAAATTCAACTCCTTCTGGCCAAACACATACTGCAAACTCTTATGGTCCGTGAATATACCCACGTGCCCACCATATAGGTAGGGTCTCCAAATCTTCAGAGCAAAGACCACTGCAGCAAGCTTAAGATCATAAGTTGGGTAATTCTTTTTATGAATCTTAAGTTGTCTGGAGGCATATGTTATCACCTTGCCTCTCTACATTAATACACAACCCAAGCCAACTATGGAAGCATCACAATATACCGTGAAATCATCAACTCCATCTGGTAGGGATAAGACTGGGACTGTGGTCAGCCTAGTCTTCAACTCTTGGAAACTCTTCTCACAAGCTTCTGACCATTCGAAATTAGTCTTTTTCTGAGTCAGCTTAGTCAAGGGAGCTGAAATAGAAGAAAACCCCTCTACAAACCTTTTGTAGTACCCTGCCAAGCCTAAGAAACTTTCAAGGGAGCTAAGATAGAAGAAAACCCCTTTACAAACCGTCTGTAGTACCCCACCAAGCCCAAGAAACTCCTTATCTTTGTGGGAGTTATGGGCCTTGGCCAATTCTTTACAATGTCAATCTTTTGGGAATTAAATTAGATATCCTCACTAGACACAATGTGCCCCAGGAATGCAACAGACTCCCTTCGCCAATTCTTTGCTACCTCAATCTTTTGGGAATCAACTTGGATACCCTCACCGGACACAATGTGCCCGAGAAATGCCACAGATACCAACCAAAACTCATACTTATAAAATTTAGCATATAACTGCTGATCCTTAAGGGTCTGAAGGATAACTCTAAGATGGTTTGCATGCTCCTCCTTATTATAGGAGTAGATCAGGATGTCATCTATGAACACAATGATGAACATATCTAGGTACGGCCTCAACACCCTATTTATAAGATTCATGAAAGCTGTTGGTGTATTTTTCAACCTGAAGGACATGACCAAAAACTCATAATGACCATATCGGGTTCTGAAAGCTGTCTTAGGAATGTCTTGCTCTCTAACTTTAAGCTGATGATACCTAGATTTGAGATCTATCTTGGAAAAACAGGTAGCACCCTAAAGTTGGTCGAATAAGTCATTAATTCTGAGAAGAGGATACTTGTTCTTAATGGTGACCTTGTTCAACTGACGGTAATGTATGCACATCCGAAGAGAACCATCTTTTTTACGTACGAAAAGAATTAGAGCACCCCAAGGTGAGACTCTTGGTCTAATGAAACCTTTAACTAAAAGATCTTTTAGCTGCAACTTTAACTCTTTTAGCTCTAAAGGAGTCATATGGTATGGAGGGATAGATATGGGCTGAGTATCTGGAAGAGTGTCTATCCCGAAGTCTATATCCCTATCAGGAGGGACCCCGGGAAGATCCTCAAGAAAAACTTCTTGGAACTCATTCACAACGGGGATAGACCGAAGAGATAGTGCCTCTGCACGAGAATCCTGAACTTTGACTAGGTGATATATACACCCTATGGAGATTAACTTTCTAGCTTTGAGATAAGAGACAAGCTAACCCTTAGGAAAAGCTGAGCTACCCCTCCACTCTAAGACTGGTTCGCTAGGGAACTAAAATTTAACTACTCTGGTTCTGCAATCTATAAAGGCATACCCAGCATGAAGCCAATCCATGCCTAGGATGACATCAAAATGTACCATGTCTAACTCCATAGAGGCATACCCAGCATGAAGCCAATTCATGCCTAGGATGACATCAAAATCTACCATGTCTAACTCTACTAAATTAGCTACAATAGTCTTATGATAAATGGAGACTAGACAACCCCTATAAATTCTTTGGGCAAAAATAAACTCTACAATAGGAGTAGAAACACTGAAAGGCTCAAGAAGACGCTCTGGATTGACCCCAAACTTCACAGCTACATATGGGGTTACAAATGACAAAGTGGCTCCTGGGTCTAATAATGCATAGACATCATAAGTAAAGATTTTGAGCATACCCGTAACCATATCTAGTGAGTTCTCCTGCTCCTGTCTTGTGCATATGGCATATAAGTAGTTTGTGCCCCCACTTATCCCTGTTGTAGTTCCCTTGTGAGGTGGCTTACCTTGCAGTGCTAAAGAGACTGTCTGTGATCTGGTATCTCTCATATTATGCTTCCCCATAAGACAAATCCTTCAAGAAATGCCCCACCTGACCATATTTGAAACAACCATTTGTACCCACAAGCCACTCTATGGAATGAGACCTACCACACTTACCACAAGTAGGATAACGGTTCGCTCCTTGAGCTATACTACCCTGTGACTGGCTGCTCGAAAACCTGTAGGGCTATGAACTATGCTCATTTTTTACTCTCACTGCAGGCGCACTAGCGAATGAAGGTGCTGGTCCGGCTATCTTAGGCTAAAAAGATGAGTGACCTCAACCTCCAGTCCCTCTCTTGCCTATCTCCTACACTGATGTCTTGGCCCTCTTTCTCCTGAAATCCTCTCTATCCTGTATCTTCTCCTCCTCTACCTACTGAACATATGTCATCAAAGGGGCTATATCCATATCCCCAATCAACATCGCATTCCTGCCCTCTCTCTCAGTCATTCGAGAGAGCCCGGACACGAAGAGATCCATCCTAGTATGCATGTCTACCACTATAGCCAGAGCATAACAGGATAGCTGAGTAAACTTAAGGCTGTACTCCCATACACTCATGTTCTCCTGCTTTAGGTTTAGAAACTACCTTACCTTAGCCTACCTCATCTCCCTAGGAAAGTAGTGTCCTAAAAAGGCCTCCTCAAACCGCCCAACTAATAGCTAGTGCCCCATCTGCCCCTTTCTCACTTTCCACTGATCAAACCAGAGCCTAGCTACCCCTTTAAGCTGGTAGGAAGACAACTCAACCCATTCAGCATCACCAAAATGCATAACTTGAAACACCTTCTACAGCTCCTCAATAAAATTCTCAGGATCTTCCTTCATATTAGACCCAGTAAATTCTGGTGGGTTCATCCTCAAGAACTCATGAACTTTGGTGATATCCAATCCATCGTTCCTACCTTCTCCCTGGCGATCTCCCTGAGTAGTGACCACCTGAGCCAAAGTCTGGATGGCATGAAAGCTCAGCATTGGAGATGTCTGCTTGCTGTGGCTGCTCCATAGGCACAACTGGACCTCTAGGTTCCTCAGGAATTCGGCCAGGCTAGTTTGTGTTTCTCCTAGCTGGGCGTCCTCTACCCCTTACTGGTCCATTAGCTCTGCAAGGAGGCATGATCTGAAAAACACAGGGTGAACACACGAGTTAGAAGGGACTTCACAGAGATATACTATGAAGCACGAGACAAAGAATGATAATAAAGGGTGACACTTCCTAATGTCTCGTAGCCTCCCTATTATAGATATGGCGTGACACCTAGAATACGGACTCTACTAGGTGTGGTTCCATAGACTCCCTAGGACTCTTGAACTCTATGCTCTAATACCAAATTTGTCATGCCCCGAGCCTATACCCTGGACGTGGCCGGCACTCGCAAACCATTTTTGGCCCCAAATGAACCACTTGGCCTGGCTATTTACTCAGTGGAACACTTAATAATAGTGGAAGAGCTATGTAAAAGCAACAACTAAGCAAAAATGTTCTACATAACTCTATATAAAAGCTCTTAAGCAATATTTGAATAAACTAAAAACTGAAATGCTAACACTTGGTCTATGAAACCTCTACTAAAAATGTCTGAAAGGACTACTGAGATAGGTTCCAAGTAGCCAGAACTAAAAATAAATATGAGAGTATCATAAACAACTCAAGAGCCTCGGATTGAGAAGAGGCCTCACCAAAGCCTGGAAGCAGTTAGATTCTCAATGGAGCGGCTGCTGAGGAATTCTGTCACCTGCGTCTACATCATAAAATGATACAGGTCTTAAGGATGTCAATATATGGTATGTACGGTATGTAAAATGGCCAAAGCATTTAAATTAGGATATTGTAATACATCTCAAAAGACATAATCATAATTCATAAATGAAATAACAATAATCATTGGACTTGTATGTTGAAAATTATATGCTGAATCTGATAAGAAAAACATAGTTTCTTAACTTGGGGAGTTTCTCTAACCGACAACCACCACAATGAGCTTCGTGGTAATATAGCATCTTACCCATGCTGTCAGAGCCGTCACGCACTTTGTCAGGGTAGGGGACGAAGAACTAGGAGAGTGGATCCATCCCAAAATTAGGCCATCTCAGTGGCTAAAGTGGAAGGTACCGTGGTACAATCCTATCCTATGCTGGCTACATAGTTTATGACTTTGAGTAATCAATTCTACTCTTACCCACATCGGTGCGCAATACTACTCCCAAAATACTTTATATAGCTCACACTTAAAGACTTATAAATTCTGGAAATCTAGTTTTTTTCTTGGGGACTTAGCCTAGCTCACTACTTAGTTTTCTCAACTGAAATCTTTAACTTTACTGAAACTAGTATCTTTCATGTACTTTACAACATACTAGATTTCTCATATAAAGTGCCAAGAAACCTTCAAGAAAATCATTCTTTAACGTATAATGTACTTAGCTATAATGCAAGAATGATTCAAGAAAGGAATTTTTTAACTTGTCTTGAACTATAAGCTTTATGTGTGTTTATGAGACCCATGTAAATTTACAGGAAATCATTTATAGCTTTAAAATCTTGGAGTCAATACTTGAATAATAATTAAGGAATCAAGATTCATCATTATTAAATCAAGAATCTATGCATTCGTAAAGAAATTTACTAAACTTTGCAAGATTTTCATGAAAGTAATCTAAACCAAGACTTGAGACTTCTGGGATGAAAACTAGGTTATACTTTTTAAAATAAAATCTAAATATAACAATTTGAAAGTGGCCTTACATACCTTGGAATGACTTCTTAGAAGATTTGGAGAAATTCCTAAGTCTACTATCGATTCTTGAATTCTTGGGCGTAAGTTCTTGTGAGAGTTTGCTTGCTTGAACATATGAATGAAGGGAAATAACATTCTTGAACTTAAATCATATTAAAAACTAACTTACTTTTAGAATATGGGATGTGGAAAAAGTCAGAATTGCCCCTTTCCATAAAAAAAATGAAACGACCCCATTCTTTCACTAGTGCGCGACACATACTAGTGCTTTTTAGCATTTTTTCCTAAATTTTTGACTTTTCATAAATTTTCAGAAAATTCCTAAGTGTGGTTTTGCATCCACTTCGCGTCATGGAAGGGGCGCAAAAACCCCACTTTTTAAAGCTCCCTTGGACAAAAATTAAATTTGTTTTTTTGAGTTAAAGCCGAGTCGAGACCATTTTTCGACTCGATTTTTTGCACTGATCGCAAATCTGATCTCGGATTTGCAAGTGGAGCAAGGAAAGATACATTACACGCAAGGTCAAGTCTAGGGGTATTTTCATCATTTCATGGGGGCGTTACATTAGAAGTCATAAAATAATAATAATAATAATAATAATAATAATAATAATAATAATAATAATAATAATTAGATTCTTATAGCAGCTATAACTTAAAGCTTTACATATCTTCACACAATCATGGATACACATCTCAAGTCTCTTCTTATCTATTGAGCCATCCTCGTTGAGCTAGTCTCACCTAAGGGTCTCTTGTACCTTACCCATAGCATCACTTTCTTTACAAACCAACATCTCCATACCCTATGGCAAGTCTCTTAGAGAAAATCTCCAACTAAGACCATTACTCTCATGATACTATTCCCTCTTTCGTACTACTCCTCACAATTCAAGCTTAGGGTCTAGTACTAATACGTGCACCTATCACACACCTCTTTAACGCTAACTTACAACTACTACATAAATATTTAAGGAACATTATCCCACTAAAATCTCTTAGCAAGTATTCAATCAACACATCCCTCCCTCACAACTCAGTACCCTCACCTATTCAATCATATCTCCTTATATGACTAAGCTCATAGCTTGATGAGTCCCATGAACTCTCACCCGCAATCATAAGCCTAAGTTAGGTGTATCAGATTAAATCACTTTTTTCCCCTATTCAATATTTACACTTCACCCTCAAGTAGGAATACCACAACACATCAGCATATACTTTCTTCTAGTTTGAGCACGCTCTAACACATTCTGATACTAACTCTCTCTCTCTATACCTCCTCATCATGACAATTATAGGGTACTTTCGACTCTTTCATCAAACTTATGGCCGTCGACTCATCACCTCACTAGTTACCTAATGGATACGTATCTCTAACTATAAGCCTCAATCAGTCACCACTCTCCTTACCCAGTCTCCTCCTCTCCCTCATTATCTTTCTAGCTCAGGGGTAAGGTTTTTACAAGACCTCAGTTCTCACTCTTGGTTGGTAATATTAAAATTCTTGGAAGCATAAACTCTTCTATCATGCATAACATCAAAAATCAAGCAAAGATTCAACTTATACCTGTCACAGCCTCGAGGAGTGTTTCTATGAGCTAGGAAACTATTGCGGCACATAACTGGTCTGTAGCCTCACTCACGCTAAGAGTAGCATCTCTTTGATTTTCTCTGACTGATGGTGTAGATCTAGCGGCTCGGGCTTGGTTAGCCTACTTCGAATAATCTCTGTGAAAGTGACCCTCTTGTCCACAATTGAAGCAGCCACTGGTGCCCAATTGACACTGCCCCAAATGAAGTCTACCACACCTTCTACATGGTGGGTTTCCTTTACGACCTCGAGCCACACTCCCTTGGGATAAAGGGTTTCGAATATTGAAGGGTTGATTTCTCCTCGGCCTAAGATTATATCTGCTATTGGACATGGGTGTAGTCACCGATGGTGGCATATACTTCCAAGGTCTCTGCAGATAGGGGAACCTACTTCCCTCCTCACTCCAAGCTTCCTCTATCTCACTCTTCTTGTCCTCTTCTACCTATCGATTATGCCCAACAAGCTGAGTAGTAGGCTCAAGCTTCTCGGTGCTGATGGTATCCTTCAAATCCTCAGTGCGTTTAGAAGACATGGTTTAGAACGTGTAAAGCATGGTTTAGGAATGAAATCTTTTAGGCTTTGACTCTATCGCACAGACTTAGAATCTGAAACAAGGGAAATAATTTCTAAATGTCCTATAGCCTCCAAATTGTGGATGTGGAGCTCTTCACACCAATAATAAGGACTCTACTAGACACAGCTTCATAGACTCCCTAGGACTCTTGAACTCGTGTTTTGATACCAAGTTTGTCACTCCCCGGGAGGGTACCCTAGGCGTAACTAGCACTTGGAGACTATTACTAACCCCCAAGTGAACCACCTAGTCTCATTGCATTTGTTCAATCAACTCATAAGCGGAAGATATAAGGAAATAATAATCTAACAGTGAGCTATCGCAATCACTGTCATAAGAAGTATGAAATAAGCCATTCAATAGAAGTAAAAAGTGGGAAAAATAGTCAATCACGCCATCAACAATAAACTTTCTATGCTTATGAAGCCACTATAGCTATCCTCTAAGAAGGTATCATGATAGGTCATAGCTACCACAGTCTAATGAAATAGATCTAGAATAAATGAAAAGAAGATAACATGTCCCCCGAAAACAAGGGAGGACTCATCAACTCTCTGTCGATATTCGTGAACCTTAATGAATGGGCTACTGAAGTCCTCAGTCTATGGAATTTGCATCATAAAATGATGTAGCACCAAAGGGGCGTTAGTACGTGGAATGTACTGTATGTAAAATGGGCTAAAGTAAACAGAATATGTAAGATAATATCAACTCATCAATCACTCATCCTCAACTCAGAGTAAAGGACAGAACTCTATCACCTCACTATCCATCAAGACATCATACAACCATATCAATGTTAGAGTACTATCAATAAGAAAACCTCTTTGGGAGTTTTTATAACCAACAACCACCACCTATGAACCCGGTGATGATACAACAAAGAGATGTTACTGCTATATCCATCCGGTACCTTGTCAGGGTACAAGACGAGTTTGTCGGGGATCCCAAAAGAAGTCTATCAAGTCCTCTACGGGACAAAGGAAACATCTGCTTTCGCCGTCCAATCCTCTCCTATGCTGGCGACGTAATTAATGAGTACGAGAGGGACTCATTCTTACCCATTCCAGTGCTAATACTCCTCCCAGGACTCAATATGCTCATAAGTCTATCAAAGTCAGACTGGTTATACAGCCAACCCCCCCTATCAGGCAGGGTCCTCCTCTCATCTATCATTCTATCAACTCAAGAAATAAATTCTTCTTTCCAAACCCTTATCTAAAACTCATTTAAACCTCAAGGATATCAATTTCATATATTTCAGCCATAACAACACTCATCTCACGACTCAGACTTCATCAATCATCACATTCAAGCAATTAAGGCTCTAGATATTACCTCTAAGTTCGTTCTTGCAGTGTTAAACAAGGGGAAACATACACTTTAGGTAAACAGTTAGACAATAATGCATATAATAAGTACATACAAGTATAATGATCATCAATTTGAGATAATATATATATATATATATATATATATATATATATAAATTAAAGATAATTTTCAAGAAATAAAGATAATATTCAAGAAGTTCTTCAAGAATCACTACTCAAGACTCATCAACTAGCAATTTACAACTTAATCTACATATTGGGGCACATGGAAGAACAATTCCATGTTTTTGGGTTGCATTTACATGCCTGGAATGAAGATTATGCTAATCTTTTTCAAGAACTTGACCCTTAATCCCTAAACCTTCAAACCCTTGCTTCCTTCTCTCTTAGGAATACGCTTTAGACTTAGGAAAATATTGAGTTTAAAACCTTCTAATCGATATAAACGACCTTAATAGTCATTTATAAGACATCGGAGGGGTTGGGCATTTACCAAAATACCCTTCCCAAAATAAAAAAAATAAAATTTTATCTCATAACACCATGTCCGCGTCGCGCCAGGGAAGCAGACATATGTTATTTTTGTGAATTTTCTCAAAATATGTTGAAAAATCAATTTCCAGCAAGGATACACGTAAAATGCATTCATCAAATGCTTTTTATGTGTAATTTTTCGTAAATCACTTTTCAATTGACCTTTTCAATTCCCGTCGAAAAAATGAAAAAAAAATATAAGTGTAGGTGCGCGCCCCTAGTGCGTCGCACCTGGGGCGCACATCAACACATTTCGAAAATTAATTAGCAAAAATTATTTTTCGACCCTATTGCTCTAAAATTGGATCGAGACCATTTGCCCATTTAATTTTTTGCGCTGATCGCAAATTCGGTCTTAGATTTTCCATCAGAGCTTTGAAAGACGTGTTATGCGTGCGATACATTTTAGGAGCGTTTTAGTAATTTTATGAGGTGTTACAGTTTTATTGATATCAAAATTTTGAATATAGTAGTTTTAATATTTTTTAACTAAGAAAATATTTATCAAAAATTTTCAAATAGTATATTGACTTTCTTTTGTCTTTCTTCAAAGGATGGATAGAAAAATTTTGAAATAAAAAATCATTTAAATTTTCATTAAAAAAATTGTATTATAAATAAAATCACATAACTAAAATCATACAAAAATGGTTAAACTTTTATGTTGACAATTCTAATAACTGTTTATTACATAAAATACTTAAGTAAGGGGCAACACTTGTATAAGTATATAATTTCTTATGATTTCTAAAATACGTCAATTTCTACCATATCAAAGCATAGTCACTACTAAAGTATTTTTAAATTATATTTAGAAAATATATTGATATGCAGTTAAATTTATTTAAATATAATGATTAATAAAATTACTTAATTATAGAAATATAAGTCATGACTCATAGGTTATCATAAAAGAATATTCAAAATAATATCTCCACCTCCAAGGAAGTATTAGGATATATGTTCTTAAAAAATAATTTTATTTAATATAATTATCTATTAAAGGAGACAATTAAGTATTTTTAATGGTCTTTCGTTGATTGTTTCATCACTCATTTACTTTAAGTATTTAATTTCTTAAAATTCGTTTAAATTATGTAACTTAGGACTTCGTAAGAATGACTTAAGAATCTCTTATTTTCTTTCTAGAACAAGGCTCTTTTAATCCACGTTTATAGATTTGAACTACCATTTAGTTCAAAATTTTTGACTCAAATTTATATTTTGACACGTTAAATTTGAATTATTTCTTTATTTGAAATAATATGAGTGGATAAATATCATGAAAATTCTTATTTTTAAACAAGGTATTTTCAAGTAATTTAATTTTTTTTTATTTTTAGCCAAATAATTTAATTCGAAAGTGATCAACCGGGTTATATTATATACTTCATTCGACAATAATTTAACTTACAGTCAAATATACTATGCGCCTCCAGAAAACTCATAAAAATTAATCTAAAAAAATATGAATTAATTATGGAGCTTTTAATTTTGACAATTTGAAATAATTAGTTTTCAAAATATAGAAAAAAAATATTTTAAAAAAATAAATGCCTTCATTTTAAGAAGTATTATTTTGGAATTAATTTGATTATTTTAGATTGATAATATTAAAAGCTCTTAAGTTAATAATATATATACAACACACGTGGGGGCCATGCGCCCCCAATTCTCCTTTTCTCTTCCATTTTTCCCCTCATGTTACACACTCTCTCCAGTATCCCCCTTTCTTCTTCTTTCCACCTCAAACCCAAACCCAGAAAATGCCAAACCCCCGAAATTCCCGTCAACGTTCCCTTCAAATCTCCGTACATATGTGTCATCATCCCTCATACCATTCATCCTTGCTCAAAATCAAATCGTCCACCTCACCCTCGTCCCAACGATTTGAGGAATCGTTTGGGATTTCTGGATTCCAAAATAGGATAGAATTTGGGGTAATTTCGGATTTGAAATTCAAAATAACCCCAATTTCTACCCTATTTTAGAACCCTAAAAATCCTTATATATATTCCCTTTTCCCCAATTTTAAGGCAGCTGTTCATGATCTTGAAAACCTTAAAAACCTCAAATCGATTTTCACAGTAGTCTTTCACCTAAAAATACATTCAATCTCTATTTAGAGTAAAAAAATTTTTAAAAATTCTTGCTCAATTTTGAGGTTTTTTGGAGCTGGGAGTTCTTTTGCTCTGAAGTAGGAGGCGATTTTGTTCGGTGGTAGACGGTCCCATACGAGTTTAGAGTCTCAGTTCGCTGCTCCTAAAGAGGTAATACCTTCGATTAATTCTCTACTTAATCATTGTGTATTATTTGATATTGTGCCGATAGCTATTGATGGTTGGGTTGTTATATGAGCAGTTAAATGTTAGATGTTAGATGTGGAGGTATTCATTTGCTTTTTGATCATTAAGGTGAAGTTAGATGTTCGAATGTTTCATGAATTTGATGTAGTTTTCTCTGTCATTTGTTTCCTATCTTTATTTTACAGCTCAAAATGTCCTTCCCATTTCTGCTTTAGTTGTTTTACGTTCAAGGATCAATGTCTTAAGCCGTTGTTCGTTTTATTTTAGTCTCCTTCTAGTCACGTTTGCATTCAACGAACTGTCTCTGTAACTTGGTTGCAAATGTGGTTATTGATGGTATCTTTACTGATATTCTTTCAGTATTTTGTTTAAGGTTGCTGCCCTGTTTTACTTAAATAATTGCTTTGGTTTTATTCGGCCTATTTGCTCACTCGGTGAGGTATTGATCTTAGCATCATATAATAGATCTTGAAGGGGCATTAATGTTGGAAGCTCAAAAGATGTTTACTTGACTTTATTTGAATTAAAACTTGTCATTTTTGCATTGTTTTGTGTAATTTAGTTTTCCCTTTACTAAGTTTTTTCAAAGAGATTCTTCTCTTATCTACTTCTTAACATAAGTATATTAAGTTATTGTTACCTCGTTATTTTCATTTCATTTTGCCCCTTATCTTGTCAAAATAAGGCTAAGTTATTTTTAAAAAATATACTTTTTTTCAAATCTACAAACCCCTGTTCAAATTTTAATTCCAAAGCATGCAAGTTTGAGTTTAAAACTCTCTTGTTTGCTGTCTCCTTCTTGTTTATACGCCATTAATCACGTCTCAGTTTACTTCTTTGTGTTGAAGTTGATAAATATTTAGCTATCATAGCGTTGTATGTTGCTACGCCTGTGTTTTGTAAATATGATTGTTTCCAGCATTTCAAAAGGTTGAAAATGGTTTCACTTAGTAACGTAGTAGCTGATTTGTTGCTATTAGGTATGATAAGCTGCTATTTGCTTAGTAAGCAAAGTAATGGCCATTGAGTCTATTTTTAAAGTTTTGTTTCATCACTTTATCTGCTCTTGTTTTCCTTTTCAATAATGCAAGTTGTTAGTCACGACTTCTATCTAGGATTCAAAGCATGTCTACATTGTCTGGACTGATCTAAAACTCATCATTTGTTGTGTGATTTTCGTCGAAATGAGGATGCTATTTTTTTAGCCCGCATAACTCCCTTGTCTTGTTAACTGGAACTAATGTCCCAATTAAAACCTTTGAATGTTGTATTTATATACAACGATAAGTGTTCTACCTCTCTCTTGGTTCTAGAATCGCTTAAAGTCTCTATCATGACATATAGTTGATAATTCCTTATTAAAATCTTAAAGGTTATGCAGATGTATTCTTATGCTTTAATATAGCAATTAACTCAAGCTTTACTCAAGTTTCATGCTCCCTTGACCCTTTTGTTTTGTGCAATCATGTAATCACTGTGAAATTCATCTCTATTATGACTCTTATGCACTTAATGGTTGAGTATAACTGGGTTTGACAATTCCCAATCTTAAAATGATAATATAGACATCACTAGTCATGTCTGAGATCACCTATATGAAAGTTTTTGATTTATTTGGACATCATACGCCAGTTACTTTTAAGGATTAATTGTGTTTGTAAGAATGTTAGTCGGATTCTCCATGATTTCGCAGGCTTTCTTCCTAATCATTTGGTGCTATGTAATGGAAATGCTAATTTATGAATGTCATTGCCACAACTCATGTGCACATAGTGCGATATTTGTTGTTACTTAAGTATCCTTTTACATTTTTACACAATTTGGGTAAATTGATCCTTATGTGCTTTTTCCTTTTACTATGTTGCATGTGATTCCTTCCCAAGTCCATTGGGCTCCCTTCCTACATCCTATTAAGCCACAGAGGCCCAAAACCCCTTTATTAGGTCAACGTAAGTAGATATACAGGTTTTGGAGGCATAAAATCAGTGTATATACATTGATATACACTAATATACACTAAGTGTATATCACAGAAAATATGGGCCAAAGCCTACTGGCAGCAGCAGATTTTTTAGAGTCGGGCAGGCCCAAATGCTAGAAATAGGGTAGGGATTTGAACTTGGGCCTGCCAGGCTCAATTACCTTTATTTGTTTGTTTTAGTCTACTCTTTATTTGTATTACGTGTTGTTTGTTTGATACTAACTCTAACATTTTACTTGATTGTATTATTCTTTTATTATTAATCTAATTCCCCAACCTTGTTTCATTTATGTTAATTTTCATTTTAGTGATTATTTTTAGTGTTAGGATTCATTTTTTTTTTATAAAACTCTTGCGAAACAGCTCAAATTAAGTCAACTTTTTTCAAAATTAGCCAATCTTTTCAAACTTAATCATTCTCTTTCAAATTAGTCAATTTTTTCAAGCTTAGTCAATTTCTTTAAAGATTTAGTCAATCCTTTCCAACTTAGTTAAATTCTTTAAAAGTTAGTCAACTTTCTGATCGTTGGTCAACCGCAAGTTAGCGGCCATTTTGAGTGATTAATTTCTTCTCAAAATGGAAATCGAAGAAGCTCAAAAGATGTTTACTTGACTTTATTTGAATTAAAACTTGTCATTTTAAATATTTTATTGATTTTCTAATTATCCATAAAATTAGGTGGCGACTCTTTCAAATTTTAAAAATTTGATTTGTACTTAACTTAATTAAGTATTAAATCGGATTTTTGAAAGTCTAAGTCATTTTTTGAATTAACAGAAATGGCGACTCTGCTGGGGAGTAATTAGAATCTAACCATTAGATTATGATTTATTTGACTAACTATTCGGGTTGTAATAATTAATATTTGCCTTTATTTTTCTATTTGTGTTTATTTGTTTAAATTCAATTATTATAAATTGTCATTCATGGCATATTTCCGCCAACCAGCATTTAGAATGCATTAGGTTAAGGGCGGTTACGTGGTTATCCACGGCTTTCCCTTCAAAAAAACCCTAAATATTTCTTTGGAAATAGTAAATGGATAGTTGGTTTGCGGTCGTTCCAACGCCATTTACTATTTCACCCCAAAGTTTGTCCAACTCGAGTCCCAAGTCAAATTGAAACTAACTCTTAGTCAACCTAAAATAGAGCGAAACCAAATCCCTACTTCTAAGCATTTGCCTAGGTCGACCCAATATCTAAGGGGTATTGGGCCAATTAATAAACCACCAAAAAAGTGTCAAGCATTTGCCTAGGTCGACCCAATATCTAAGGGGTATTGGGCCCATTAATAAACCACCAAAAAAGTGTCAAAGGTCCCCGACCCGACGACACATGATGTTATGTGGCTTTGAAAGGTATATGTGTTGATAACCAATTATTGTCCCTCAGGGCGTCCTAACCAAGCCTTTTTATAGGTATCGCTCGCTTTCTCAAATTCGACATGGTCGTGGAAGCACCCCACAAACTCCAACTATGGTGGAATGACCTCACTTTTGACCATAAAAGGGAATTGAACAAACACATGGGATGGTTGACCTCGCTTATGCAAATGCCCACTTATCCAGAACTGATAGAGGTTCTCACCGGATACTGGGATCCTAAAAATATAGTGTTTCGCTTCAGAATGATGGAAATCACTCCAACCCTTGATGAAATTCAAGACGCCATTGATACCATGGGAATGACGGGTAAGAGAAGAGTTAAAAAAGAAGAAAGCATTTTGATTCGCGATAAGCTAACCAAGGAGCAAATTAGGGAGTATCTCAGTCTCAAAAAAGCTAACTGGGCACATGGATCAAGCATAGCCTTCAAAGATCTCTACGACCACTTCGGTCACTCAAGCTTCTACCTAACATTCAATCAAGAGTTCAAATCATATCGTGAATAGGATGTCACGCGACCTTTGGCCTTTGTCGTTGCACTATTGGGAGTCATCTCTATTATGACTCTTATGCACTTAATCGTGAATAGGATGTCACGCGCCCTTTGGCCTTTGTCGTTGCACTATTGGGAGTCATGGTATTCCCTCAAGGCCCGAGCCTCACCATCAATACTAGAATTATCATGTTCACCCACACCGCCTTCTACGGACATAAGTTTCAGGGAGTGACGAAGTATTATTCACTAGCACCAACCATTGTAGCCGATATGTACCGTGCCCTTGGGATATGCAGAAATGGGCATCGATATTTTCAAGGGTGTAATTTGCTCCTTTAATGATGGATAATAAGTCATTTGTTCAAGGGGGAAGGGACTAAAGAACTCCCCACATTGGACAATCACGACCCCCTTATAGGGCTTTATGACAGGATGTATTGGGGTGACTTATAGGGAAAAAGACCCGTGAAAGATGGGCCTAAATCTTTTCCAAGTTAGGAGAGGTTAACATTTAATGGATGTATGATTGGTTCATTTCAAAAGAGGTCGTGACTCGGGGTCATAAGTTGCCATTTTTTCCATTTCCAGGAATTCGAGGTATCCGGCCATATGTGCCTCTTCGATTTTGAGGCAATTTGGTAGGAAACATATCGCACCTCCCACTATGCACATGAATATCTATCTATTTGATCATAAAGACGATAGGGTTCCAAACGCGGGTGACATATTGAAAGAGTGGAAGAAACCTTCAAGGTTGGCGAAAGAGACTATTGCTGAAGACCGATTTAATGCTAGATATGCGGATAGATACAAGGCTTGGTTGAAGCAGGATTTGCAAAGCCTCGGGTTCTTAGTTCGAAATATCTATCGAGGTTTAGAAGATACAGAATCACGAGTAAGGGTAGAGGTTGGGAGCGTTAATAATGAAGCTAGAGAAATGCAGGAAGTCTTCCTTCGAAAATAGGAAGAAGACAAGTATACCATTGAGAGTCTGTCCCAAGAGTTAGAAAACTTGAGAAGTGGACTTACAAAGATGGATTCTTGGATGAATGTTTGTGGAGAAAGCATTACATATGAAACTTGAGAGAAGAGAGGTCGCAAATACGATGGTTACTAGTTGATGGCTCAATACGAACTCCACAATATCATAGGACAATCAAAGAGGAGCAGAATGGAAGAAGGACCCTCGGGAGTGTCAAGCTAGTATCATCCCTGCGAGGGCTTATTTTTGATGTATTTACTTTTAGCCCCTATGTAGGTTTGCACTTTATCTCCCCTGTGTGAGACGACTTTATGTTTACTTTTATTGAACCCTGCATGGGATGACTTTATGTTTACTTTTCTTGACCTCTGCATGGGCCTTTTTTATTTTGTATATCCCTTGTCCCGAAACTGTTTCCCATTTTCTTTAAAGTTATTTCGTTCATATATGAGAGTTTGTTTGGGGGGCAATATAACGGTCTGTTACGCATACACCTTTCAAATTCGTTAGGCCTACCCCTAGCATAAAAGGGTCACCTGCATTTAGGACGTGCAATAACTGTTTCTGTGCTATTTGCTATAACTACTTGTATGATTATGTTGTTTTATTCAGGTAAAATTCTAGCGCACTCCTTTTCAAATTTTTCTAGAGCTACCTTGGCATAAATCCCAGTCACTATCAAATATGCGACCAAATAATTCTTCGAGTATCAAGTTTCTCAACAAACTTCGAATTCCTTAACCCACTTTTAAACTTTTATTCTTCCATATAAGGAAAGTTGGATTTGCAGTCAGGATGTAGAAAAGGCAAAATGCTAAGAGCATTGAAGGCATATTGACAAGGATGCTAGGCAAGGTCACCCAAGAGGTCCCGGAAGATGAAGGAGTGAATCAATCTACTAAGACGATGCTTGCTAAAATAGCTAAAGCTGATGAGGAACGAAAAATACCGAGGAAAAGAGAGCAAGTCTGAGTAAGGCAAGTCAAATACTCGAAGAATATTCATTTACTCTGGAGGAATATCTTGGAAATATAATAGCTCAGAACACAGAAGTGGAGGTGGAACTCGAGGCCACCCTGGAGAAGATAGCCAGGCTGAAGCAAGAGAATCCCCATTTTGCCCTCCTAGGACCGAGCAAAGAGGCCGAGGGAGTTTAGGTTGACATCCCGCCAAAAGAGTGATTCAAATCAAGTATGGAGAAAGAAATCAACAAATTAGCAGAAGAAGTCTCAGTAGAGACATTTTATGTTTCCTAGAAATATTTCTATCCCGTATTTTTCATTTTTCATGTAATAAAGTCTATTTGAACCCAGCTATTCCTTGTATTCTCAAACTACGTAGGGCCTGATTTCTTATTTGTGAGATACGTATGCAGCCTTTTAGGCCCAACCCCTATCTTTCATAAAGCTTATTTTTGCCCTGTCTACACAATCAATAATGCAAGAAGACCTGACTTGGTGCAAATCAATCTTCCTGATCTACTATTTCTAAAATCATATAGGCAAAGTTCTGCCTATTTACCATATCTCATGTATTCGTGGGCTAGTTTACTTTCAAATAAAACAACAATTGTGTGCTTATTGATTTATGTGTGCTATCTTACATTGCCTATTAATATAAGAGAACTAACATGTTTGCCTTTGAGTAATTTTTCTTACAGGTAATTTAGAATTGATCTATGTTGATAAGTTGGTCGATCATCCTTAGTATACTAGATCAAAAGCTCGCAAAGATCCCTCCCCTGACCAAAACCAGCGGAAAGGAAAAATGACAGACAACAATGATGATACAAGCATGACAGAGATCACTATGACAGATCCCATTGTCGCGTAACAGACAAATTGATTGCACAGTTGATGCAACAGATTGTTGAGATAAAGATGGAAATGAAGAAGACTCAAGAGTTAGCAAATTTGGCCATCACTGCTAATCTTCCTGGTCCAGACGACAGGAGGCCTCCATTCCATTTTCCTTCTCCTAATCTATCTCATCAACCTATCTCTATCTCAACAAATCCACCAATTACCCCTGCTCAAGCCTCTCATGTCATTGACTTGACTATCCTCGATGCAGGGCATTCTAATCTTTTTCCCCAAGCACCACCCTCTCTCCAAAACTCAAATATTAATAATGCCTAAGTCTGCAGTTCCTCTCAAATTTCCCACACTACTCATCCCTAGATAATTCCTAATGGATCAATACAACCCACCTACCACCCTAATTGTGCCTCCTAATATCCCTTTCTGTATCCCAATCCTTACCAATTCAAAAATTCCTCACGCCACTTACTCCGAGGTTGACCATTATAAGGAGAAGGAGAAAGAATGAAAGGCCAAGGAGGAGAAGGCCGAGCTGGATATAAGGAAAGAAATTATAAAAGCTATGAAGTAATTTCGCTATGCACCTAACGTTGCAGGGCTAGATTATGAGGATTTATGCATTCACCCCAATCTGAACCTTCCAAAAGGGTTCAAAATACCAAAGTTTGATACTTTTGACGGAAATGAAAATCCTCTGGCCCATCTGGGAGCATACTGTGATTAGCTTGTGGCATCAAAAAAAATAAAGCATTGCTGATGCGGCTTTTCAATCGAAGCTTGAGCGGGGAGGCGTTAGAATGGTTTACTTCCCAAGAAATAAACCAATGGGCCAGTTGGAGTGCTATGACCAAAGATTTTATCGAAAGTATTGCTTATAATATCAAAATCATGTGAGGCCACTATTTATTGGAGAAGATAAGACAGAAGTCAACTGAGACTTATCGGGAATACGCCTATAGATGGAGGAAGAATATCGCCAGAGTGTGTCCTCCCATGTCTGAAAAGAAGATTATCGAAGTGTTTGTGCGCTTCTAGGAGTCTGAGTTTTATAAAAGAATGATGTTGCTTGTTGGAGAAAAATTCGTAGATATAGTTAAGATTGGTGAGAATATAGAAGATGGACTCAAAACGGGCAAGATCACCCGTATATCGAATTCAGCAGGATCATCCGGGATGTGAAGGAAAAAGAAAGAAGATATGTCAGCTATCTCCGGCGTACAAGACAAAAGGAGAACCCCTAGTAGCCACCCCAAAAATTCCACACGCCCTCAAATCTATTATAAACCTACCCTAAGTTCATTCCCCCTCTTTCATGCTCAACCAGGATATCACACTCCACCCACAAACTACCAAACCCCTCCTCCTCATTATCACTCCTCACAATATCCAAACATCATCCCAAACTACCAATCTCCACTGCAAAGTTGCTCCAATATCCAACCAAGTTATCAAACTCTCTCTACCAGTTACCCAATCCTAAATCGCCAAGCCCCATCGTCAAATTACCAAGCACCACCATACCCAAGATTCCAAACCCCTACACACCCCCTATTAAAACCATCCTAATTACTATCGAGTGCCTCCACCTCCACAAATAGCTATAACCCTCCTCACCCAAACACAGATAAAAAATACCCCAGGGTGTTCACTCCGCTCGCCAAAAGCTGGATAGCTATTCGAAAGATTGTCAGCTACAAGGTTGATCCAGCTTGCCCCTCCGAGAGCTATGGATGTTAATTCTTACTTCTTAAAGAGTGATCAAACTTGTGCTTACCACTCTAATAGTGTTGGATATGACACTGAAGATTGCATAAATTTTAAAGCATAAAATCCAGGACATAATTGATCACAACATGGTCATTCTTCGGACCATCGCTCCCAATGTCAACAAAAATCCTTTGACTGATCATGGAAGGAACATTACTGATATGATTGAGAGAGAAGAAGATTGGTGTACAAATAAGAAAATAGTGCCAGATGGCACTACAAGTTTCGAAAAGAGTGTGGTATCTCTAAGTATCACTGAGAAGCCAAAGATTAAGATCTTGATACCTTTTGAAGTGATTGCAATGGCGCCAAAAGAAATTCCTAATAAGAAGGTTGAGATCGAGATTATTGATATAGGAAAATCAATTCAAAAAGTGGGCAGAAAAGCTCAAAGACCGATAAGTGAAGCTGAGGCGAAAGAATTTTGGAGAAGCATGTGGCCTCAGGAGTACTCTATCGTGAAACACTTGGAGAAAATACCTGCCCAGATTTCTGTATGGGCACTACTGATAAATTCACAACGTCAACTATCCTTCGTGAAACACTTGGAGAAAATACCTGCCCAGATTTCTGTATGGGCACTACTGATAAATTCACAACGTCATAAATAGGCATTAATAAGAGCATTGGAGGACACTTATGTGTCTGTAGGAACATACATCAATAATCTGACAACCATAATAAGTCGGGTTACCCAGGGTCATAGCATCAATTTTGGTGATGAAGAGCTACCATTTGAGGGAGCAATGCATAATAAGGTGCTTCATATTACAATCAAGTGTCAAGATATAATTCTAAATCGTGTCTTGATCAATGACAGTTCTAGACTTAATATTTGCCCTCTATCCACTCTCAAGCAATTGAACTACAATGTGGAGAAAATATAGCAGATCCAAGTTAATGTGAGAGCATTTAACGATGGCCGGAGAGATACACTGGGAGTAGTGAATCTAATAATTTGTGTGGGACCTACTGAGTTCATTGTCGAACTTCAAGTGATGGACATCGCTACCAGCTATAACATGTTGCTAGGAAGACCTTGGATCCATATGGCTGGAGTTGTGCCTTCTACCCTTTACCAAATGATAAAGTTTATTTGAATGTAAAGTGGTTATTTATGGTGAGGGAAGCCGTTCGAATATGTATGCACCCATCATCGATAATGTCACTAGAGGATTAGATTTCTACACGGTTGAAATAGTGAATACTACTGAAGATGACTAGATGTTGGGACCTCCTATGCCTGCTATTTTTAAGATGATAGCCACAGTGATGTTGAGAAATAGGTTTGAACCCAGTTTTGGGCTATGGAAGCACTTGTAGGGTATTATCGAGCCTATTCTATTGCCAGCAAAACAGTCAAGATTCAGCCTGGGATACACTATCTTGGAGGAATATGAGTAGGAGATGCAAAATTAGAAGGATGATTGAGCTTTGGCCCCACCAATATCGCACCTATATCAGTCATTTCCAACACGAGAGTGCATAGGTGACGATGGTCTTAGGGGAGGGATCTGGGACCTGTTTGAAGAAATTGATACAATTAATGATGATGAAATAACCCAAAAGTTAGGTGTTCGAGGTGCAGAATCGGATGACCAAGAGTTGAGAGAGACACCCACCTCGCTGTTGATCCCCTACTTGTCTTGGTAGATGAAGAATTGCTAAATTACTTGCTTTTAAAAAATAAGTGGCAGTCCAACGGAGGCCTGTGGCCTACCTTTTACCTTGATGTTTTCGCTAAATTACTTATTTTTTAAAAAAAATAGGTGGCAGTCCGACAGAGGTCCGTGGCCCACCTTTTACCTTGATGTTTTACTCTTGTTTGATTTTATTTTAATTTCTCTCATAATGTCTCAAAAAGGCAGATTAACCCATGGTCATGGCCAAAGCTTGCACTTTCTTTTAAATGAAAACCTCAATTTATTTCAAATCGTATTTATTATTCATTATCATTTCAACTATTTCTTGTCTAACTACATTTGTTTATGATTTTAGTTTAAATAATTTTAAACCTGCCAATGTCATGTCATGTCAAAAGCTGAATGAACAAAATAAAGTAGATGACAATGAGCTTGAGCAATACGATGAAAGAACCATAGTACCCAAACATCTTGCCTAGGAATTGAGAGAATTTGAGAGTTGGTATAAGCCTAATCTAGATGAGAATGAGACAGTGAATCTGGGAGATGAAGAATGTGTCAAGGAAACCAGAATTAGTGTCCATTTGAAGAATGCTCAGAGGGGAGAACTCACTAGCTTGTTCAAAGAGTACATGGACGTGTTTGCTTGATCCTATGAGGATATGCCAGGTTTGAGTACCGATATTGTCTCTCACAAGTTGCCAATCAACCTAGAATTTAGTCCAGTGAAACAAAAGACTCAGAAGTTCAAGCCGGATTTAAGTCTGAAAATCAAGGAAGAGGTTACCAAATAGATACAATCCAAGGTGGTAGAAGTGATGCAATACCCCACTTGGTTGGCCAATATTTTTCTAGTGCCCAAGAAGGACGAAAAGATCAGGATCTGTATTGATTATAGAGATCTCAATAAAGCCATCCCCAAGGATGATTTTCCATTGCCAAACATCCACATTCTCATTGACAATTATGCCAAACATGAGATGCAATCATTCGTGGATTACTTTGCAGGATATCACCAAATTTTAATAGATGAAGAAGATGTAGAAAAGATAACTTTTATCACACCCTGGGGTGTGTACCATTATCGAATGATGCCATTTGGCCTAAAAAATGCAGGAGCTACTTATATGAGAGTTATGATAACTCTTTTACATGCATGATTCATAAAAAGATTGAGGCGTATGTGGATGATGTTATCATTAAGTCCCATAAGAGTTTGAATCATCTGACTCATTTGAAGAAATTCTTTGACCGACTATGTCGATACAACCTGAAGTTGAATCCTGCCAAATGTGCTTTTGGAGTGCCTGCCAGTAAGTTGCTAGGATTCATAGTCAGTTGAAGAGGTATTGAGCTCGACCCTTCTAAGATCAAAGCAATTCAGGATTTGCCTCCTCCGAAAATGAAGAAAGAAGTCATGCGTTTCTTGGGGAGAATAAATTACATTAGTTGGTTCATAGCCCAATCTACGTTGATTTGTGAACCTATCTTTAGGATGTTGAAAAAGGATGCATTGACAAACTGGAACGAAGAATGAAAGACTACTTTCGATACTATCAAAAGCTATTTGTCTAATCCACCCATGGTGGTACCTCCACGAGAGGCAAGTCTACTATTATTGTATCTGTCGGTCTCTGATAATACATTTGGATGTGTCCTGGGCTAGCATGATGAAATCAGGAAGAAGAAACAGGCGATCTACTATCTGAGTACGAAGTTGACTCCGTATGAAGCTCGATATACTTATTTGGAGATGACTTGTTGTGCTTTGACTTGGGTTGCTCAAAAGTGGAGGCATTATCTGTCTTCTTATACTACATACCTCATTTCAAAGATGGATCGACTGAGATATATCTTTCAGAAAGCAATGCTGACAGGAAGACTAGCCAAGTGGCAAGTGCTGTTGAGCGAGTTTGACATCGTGTGTGTAACTCAGAAAGCAATCAAAGGATAGGCTTTAGCTAATCATCTTGCAGAAAATCCCATTGACAATGATTATGAACCACTTAAAACCTACTTTCCCGATGAAGAGATATCATTTGCAGGGGAAGACATCTTCGAGGCATACCCTGGTTGGCGAATGTTCTTTGATGAAGTCGTGAATTGGCAAGGTAGTGGCATAGGAGCGGTTTTAGTATCAAAATCCGAGCAACATCGCTCGATGGCGGCGAAACTTTGATTCTTTTGTACTATCAACATGGATGAGTATAAAGCTTGCATATTGGGGTTGAGGATGGCTATAGACATGAATGTTCAAGAGTTGTTGGTCATTGGAGATTCAGATTTGCTAATTTATCAGGTTTAGGGAGAATGGGCTGTGAAGAACCCAAAGATCGTACCATATGTGCCCCTGGTACAGAGGTTATGTAAAAGATTTCAAAAGATTGAGTTTAAGAACATGCCAAGGATACAGAATGAGTTAGACGATGCCCTTGCCACTATTTTCTCGATGATTTAACATTCGTATATGACGTATATTAATCCTTTAGAGATAGACTTGAGAGAGCAACTGGCCCATTGTTTGCATATCGAGACAGAGTCAGAAGGAAAGCCTTGGTATTTTGATATAAAGAAGTATTTAGAGACTAGAACTTATCCTGAAAATGCTACTTCCGATCAGAAGAG
>DF360515.1:42588-56528 GCA_000787875.1 Solanum virginianum
ATATATATATATATATATATATATATATATATATATATATATATATATATATATATATATGATGGGCTTTATGATTCCTTTCCCAATGTTTGACTATGAAATAATCAAATAATGAATCATAAATCATTTTTTATTTTTTTGAAAATTGTATGAGTGAAGAATATATTTTATTTAATTTTTAAAATAAAGGGCAAAATTGTCCAGAAAAAAATTAGTTTATGGTGTGAACAAGCTTTATTGTCATTGTGGCCAAAAATTTAGATCTGATAAATGCCAACAATTATATAAATTATTTATATAATTCATATATGTCGAACCAAAGAGCGTAAAGCATTAATAATATTGATCGTACAAGTCTTATCCTTTCCTAAGTTATTTTAATTAGATAAATTGTTAATCATTACGTATACTTGTTATAAAAATAAATATTTAATAAAGTAATTTTTTAATTATTAAAAAGATGTTAATAATTTTTATCTTTCTTTTCATTCTTCAATTAGCATTGTCCTAAGTGCTTCCACATTTTACATGCATCCAACATATATAGAGTATACTATTCTCGAACAAAGTCATGTGAAGAGATCAATTTGATTTAGTTAGTCTATATATACTAGCCAATATAACATGCCACTATGCAATAGTAGTGAATTGAAAGAAATTGTAAAGGAATTGACCAAGTTTTAAATAAAATGGATAGAAAAAGGTTGTGATTTAAATAAATTGGAGTAAAATTGAATAGGTTGCTATCTAATTAATAATCACAATATGCACATTAATGTAAATAAGTGAACCATAATAAACTTTATTAAATAAAAATATTTACATAAAGAAAATACATACGTACATACGCGCATGTGTGTGTGTGAGTGATAATGAAAATAATTAATAACGATAATAAAAATGAAAGCAATTTATAAAATAATAACAACAATAATAAGAAATAATACTAATAAACAATTAAATTTCATAAATGATGGATGTTAAAATTATGCAATTATTTGGATAAAATTAAATATAAATTAGTTTTTAAAAAAGTTTCAAAAATATCTATTTTAATCAAATAACAATCTAAGATGGACTAGGTCGATCAAAATTGGGTGTCAACATTTTTAATTAACATTACCGTGCGTGACATTTTAAGCATAAAATGTACTTATGAGTAATATATTATAAAACGTTACTCATGGATACGTTTTACACTTAAAACGTTACTCACGAATACGTTTTACACTTAAAGCGTTACTCACAGATACGTTTTACGCTTAAAGCGTTACTGCCATTAACATTTATTCATTTAACATTGTCACCTCCATCAGTTGGCCGTTAAATTTTTTACATATATTGTTAGGATTTGTGTCGACCTTCTACATTTTTCGATGATTATCAGATCTGTCGACCTTCTACATTTTTCATCGACCATCAGATCTGTCGACCTTCTACATTTTCCGGCAATCATCAGATCTGTCGACCTTCTACATTTGAATTGTAATTTTTAGTTTAATTTAAATGTTAAGTTAAAATAAAAAATTTTAAAAATTAAATAAAATAATCAATAAAAAAATTAAAAATAAAATATCAATACCATTTTTTTATTAATATGTGTACGTTAATTATATTCACTAAACAATCAGTTAATCAATTTATATTCTTAACTAACATCCAAAAAATAACATGTTATAAAAAGATAAAATATTAGCTTGATAAGATTTACAAGTTGTAAAATTGAATTAAATCAAACAATTTGTATCAATAAAGATATTATCCTGATGAAATAAGTTTGAGTCAAATAGTAATCCTAAAAGTGGGTGAGCATTATGAAGTTTTAGTAAGACTTGATGAATTTATATTTGAGCTCGATATAATTTATTAATCAATTAATTGGATATAATTATATATTTATTTAAAATTATATTTGAAATTCATTAATATATATGTAATATCGAATCGAATAGAATAAAATGATTAGAACTTTCAAAAATATAAGATTAGTAGTGTTATAAAAAAATTAACTCGTGGTAAAAACTAATTACAAACTATAAAAAATTTATCACAATAATGAATTTGTGACTAAGTCATTTCGTCTTGACAAATAATTACAATTATTATTAAGCTAACTATTGCCATGATTTGTTTCGTTGCTAACTATTGCCATGATTTGTTTCGTAGTCAAAAAAAATATTTATTTAATTATAACATTTTTTTCAATAATCTTTCCATGGCTAAAAGATCATTATTGCTATAATAAATTTTAATACGTGATAAAAAAATTTACTACAAAATTTTATTCTAGCACAAATTCTATGGTTATATTATTTAACTATTGTAGCAAATTTTTTAATTTAAAGAAAATATATTTATTTAACCTTGATTGTTGACACCTAATTTTGGCTCAATATTTTAAAAAATTCTTACTTTCTATATTAATATTTTAAAGTAATTTAAAATACTTTTTGGGCTATTTTAATTTAATTTTGATAATCACTTTTATTTTTAAAATATTAATTAGGATTCTGATTAATTTAATTTTAAACTTTAACGTAGTATAATAATTTATTTTCCTGGTCTAAATATAATTATGCACGTATGTCCAATTGACCCACAACTTGCACCAATTATCTATCTAGCCCATTAGATTTTGACATAAAACGTATACATAATTAGATGTGGATGAATAATATTTACATTAGAATTTTAATAATTTTTGAATTTTTTTGGGTTTCACTATTCGCCGGAGCTCCGACAGCCTCCCTCCTTCTTTCCCTCACCTCGCCGGAAAACCCTCCATCATCTTCTCCACCCCTCGCACACCCTCACCCCCCCCCCCCATTTTCAACCCAAATCAGCCCCAACATCACTCGTTTTCAGCCCCATACCCACCACTTCCGACCCCAAAACAAAGCCCCCCCAAGCCCCTCAAACCAGCCCCCAATCACCACCGAAATGCCATCCCAAATCAGCTCCAAAACAACCACAAAACCACCGCCATAGCAGCCTCCAAATGACTCTATTTTCAGCCCCATTTTTGACACCGAACAGCCACCAAATGACACTCAAATCAGCTCCAAAATTCCCATGAAAACCCACCAAAACAACCAACCAAAAACTCCTACCTCCAGCAGCCCCAAACAGCAATAAAACGACCCCCAAAACCCCACGAAACTTCACCAAAACGCAGCCCCCAAACCCCCCATTTCAGCCACAAGAAACGGCCCCGAAGCAGCCCCAAAATGACCCATTTTCCTCACTGAAAAGCAGCCCCCCAAAGCCCCAAAATCCCACCTGAAAATGCAGACAAAACAGCCCAAAATACCATCCCAAACCGCACCAAAATCGACCCAAAACCCCGACGAAATACCACTGTAAATGTCACCCGAAAAGCCCTCCAAAAACACAACAAAAACCAGTCACAAAATCACCTGAAAGAGCCTCCAAACCACCATTTTGTCGAACACTTGGTCTGCACCCCATTACCCAAGCTCGATTGACCATCAACTTCCTCCTCGCTCTCAGTTCTCGAGAAACCATTTTGGGTCTTTAAAGCACAATTTTTCCAAACTTTGTTGATTGAATAAAAATTTTGACTAAAAGTTAAAATGTGGGGGAAGGAAAGCATTAGGACTTACAAAAGAAAGTGTTGGAAAAGATGGAGATGTAAAGAAGACGAATGACCAAGGGTAAATTTTATTCTCTCTAATCGATTATATTGATATTTTGCATAGTATTATTTCACTATTGTTGATTCATCACTGTTAGTTTTTGTTCTTAGTTCTCACAGTGCATATGTTTTCATTTTTGTTTAAACAAAAGATCAGTAGTTAAGGAATTTATTTTACTTACTTTAACATAATATTTATCAATTGTTTGTTAGGGTAATTATAGTTCTTGTAGTTTATTTTCTATATATTTTGTCCAGTGTTTTCTCTAAATTATTACTTGCTATGTTACTAGAGTTTTGAATCTCAGATAAGTTTTGATTGACTGCCTCGTTATGTATTGGTTAATTTCTGCCTTTAAATTTCTTAATTATTTTTCCTTAAAATAGTTTTGTTAATTCTTTATGTTGTTATTGTAATCAATTTTAAGTGTGTTAAACCTGACCAATGACGAATTTATCTGTTGGATTATGAGGTCTCCCCATTCAAAAAGATGAAAATTTTAGTTTAAATTCATATTTGTTACATTTTAAAATTCGAAAGCTTTAGTTTAAGTTCATTATTTGCTAAACCTGACCAATGACGAATTTATCTGTTGGATTATTAGGTCTCCCCATTCAAAAAGATGAAAATTTTAGTTTAAATTCATATTTGTTACATTTTAAAATTCGAAAGCTTTAGTTTAAGTTCATTATTTGCTAAACCTGACCAATGACGAATCTATCCGTTGAATTTTGAGGCCTCCTCATTCAAAAAGGTGGAAATTTTTTAGTTTAAATTCATATTTGTTATATTTTAAAATTCGAAAGCTTTAGTTTAAGTCATTATTTGCTAAACCTGGCCAATGACGAATCTATCCGTCGAATTTTGAGGCCTCCCCATTTAAAAAGACGGAAATTTTTTAGTTTAAATTCGTATTTGTTACATTTTAAAATTCGAAAGCTTTAGTTTAAGTTCATTATTTGCTAAACCTAGCTAGTGACGAATCTATCCGTCGGATTTCGAGGCCTCCCCATTCAAAAAGACAATTTTTTTTAGTTTAATCTTTATTTATCTATTATTGTGCATATTATTGACGTTCGACAAATATTAGGACGTTTTTCATATAATTGTTTATTTCATTGTTTGTGTGTATTTTGTAATTATTATACTTATGTTATATTGTGTATCTCCTCCTCAAATTGTAAAAAATAAGTTCAGTCAGGACCCACAGTTGTGGATTCTGAGAGGGTGCTAATACCTTCCCTTCGGAATAACTTGAACCCTTACTCGAAATTTTTGGTTCGCAAACTATTTGGTAAATAATTAATTGATTTCCTAATTATTCTTAAAATTATGTGGCGACTCCAAATTAAATTATTTTTCCTATTTAAATTCTTTTATTTAAATAATTTTTTATTGAGTTGTCACGATGTTGCAGCTTCGGGATGTCAACATTGATATTGTATTTCAAATAATTTATTGTGGTTAAGACATTACTATTACTACAATAAATTTTATCTCGTGGCAAAAATTAATAATTAGCTAGAAAGTTTTATTATAGTAAGAAAGATGTGGCTATATCATTTAATCATTCCCATGATTTTTTATAGTTTGAATAAAAAAAAAATTATTTAGCTACAATATTTTTTTACCAAATAGTTTATTATGGCTAAAAGATTGTTATTCATTTTAATCGCGCGGTAAGAACTTATAATCAGCTATAAAAAATTATCCTAGCAATGAAATTATGACTATTTAGATAATTATTGTCACGATTATCGATAATTATAGTAAAAAAAGAGAAATTTAACTTTGCTAATTTTATTTTCGTCACTAAATATTGTTTATGAATTTCTAAATAGCTAAAAGAATTTTATGAGCCACCATTATGCATTACAACTAATTATTTGGTTTATCAAAAAATAAAGGCAAATTTATACCATCTTTGCATACCCACTAGTTTGATAAAATATAATATGGATACAGATTGATAGTTACATAAATCTCAACAGTAGACATGCATATGCAATACACATACGATGAGTCTAGTATAAATAAATAAATATCATAAGAATTCTCATTTTTAAATAATTTTTTTAAAGTAATTTAAAAAAATTTATTATCAAGCAAATAATCTAGTCCGCCAATCAACTGCGTCATGTTGTATACTTCATTAATCAATAACTTAATTTAGAGCTAGAATATTATAAATCACAAGTAAACTGGTAATAAATTAATCAAGAAAAAAATATGCACACATTCAATGTTTGACCGGAAATCATCACATAATTAACCACTAATCATTTTCAATGTTTTGAAAATAGTATGAGTGAAAATAATATTTAATTTAATTTTATAGACAAAGGGCAAAATTATCCAAAAAAAAAAACTATTTTATAATGTGAACACATTATTTTGTCTTTATGACTATTTTTAGGCCAAAATTTTATGGCCAAATAGCATCATCCAAAATTAAAATAGATGGATTAGATTAAATTAGAATAATTCAAATGAGCTGAAGTAATAAGAAAAATTTACAGACATGATTCCCTAAACTACTAAAAACAGCATAAAAATAGATAAATTGAACATCCTTAGTAATTAAATTCATTAATTATTATCAATTTTCTTCTAAAAAAAAAAAGGACAAGACAAATCACACCTTACTTCTTACCTTTCCTTTTAGCTCAAACGTATAACATTGTCTTCACCTTTGATTTCAGTTAGTTTCTATATAAGATAATTTATATTCAATTTTGAGTGTATCTAGCTATAATTTACTAATGTACAAGTAAGTTCTATTAAATTTTTTAAACATATATAGTTAGTTTTTACTTTTTATAATGTATCATTTATTGTTCTATTATATGATTATGTGTTTTGTATTTTTTTTCTTTTATTTTCAGCAGCTTGATATGGCATCTCCAACAATTTGTGTAGAAACAATAGTAGTTAAATCTTCAAAATCACAATCAAAATTAATAAAAACAGCATCAACGATGTCTTTGACATATTTATTGTTAGTCTACCGCCAACATTGCGTTCAATAAGAAGGGCGAAATAATTTATAAAAATTGATAAATTAATGAAAAAGTTGATGAACCAATAACTATATTGACAAAATCAAAATCGATGATTACCCCGAAGGCCATTTTTGGCATTTAAAAAAAAATATTGTACCCTTTTCGATAGTTGTCTCGATCATATTTAATTGTTTATGAAAGTTGATTTTTGAAAATCTTGTGAAAGTTGGGTTTTTGCTAAATAATTGAGTTTTGAAGGCTTATGTTGTCTAATTTTGAATTTTTGGACTCATTTGGATATTCAAGTCTCGTAATAAAATTTTGTCGATTCCATCTGTTTCAAAATGTGAAAATTGGTCTGAGAGAGTTGTTAGAATCATATTTGAAGCTGTTATGTGGAATTTGGGTCCGAAGTTGAAAATAAAGTTAAAGTTTGACTTAGGATTGACTTTGGTAATATTTTGAATGGATAAGATTTTTTATGGTTCCATTGATTTCCACTACAAGAAATAAGTCTTTAACAAGGGAAAATTTAGTCGCTAAAAGTATAAATTCAGTCGTTATTAGTCAATAACGATCGGTAAAAATTCAGTCATCACCGATCGTTAGTAGCTCCATTGTTAAAAGTTAACGATCAGATTAAATCACGTTGTTAAAAGTTAAATCCCGTAAATTCGATCGTTAAAAAAGCTTTAGCGACGACAAAAATTCGATTGTTATAACTTATACCTTTTTTTCAGCAACCAAATTTTTGCTTCAAATTGATATTCTAGTTATAAAAAAAAAAGAGCAAGTTTGGTCCACTTCCGGGGAAGGGTTTGACCACAAAGTTCTATTATACGATAGCCTCACATTGCATTTCTGCCAGATGATGTTACCAAGGTTTGAACCTGTGACCTTCTAGTCATATTACAACTTTACCAGTTACTACAAGGCTCCCTTCAGTTCTAGTTATTAAAACCTTAATTATAATCACAAATCAAATCAGCAAAAGTGCAAATTGCATACGGATATGCACAAACAAACATACAAATACGTGCACATATGAAAATATACAAATTGATTATATTCATATAAAATTTCATAGTTCACTATAATAAATGATATTGCGTAAAGTTGCAAAAATATAGACACATAAATTTGTATGATATTATATTTTTTACCTGTTAATAAAAAAAAAAACTAAAATATCTTTAAACAATTTCTGAAATATGAAATGCGTTCTTCCTGTGCTTCAAAATTTTCTGTCGCTTATACTTCTTTACACTTTCTCTAAGGATGAGCTCTTCAAACTGCATGATCTGTCAAAAAACAAATATAAAAACTTCATGTAAAGTTATTAATAATACTCCTACTAATTATTATCTTCTTTTTTTTTTTGCAAAATCAAAGATTAACCACAATGACATATAAAATTTATTTCTGTTCTTACAACCAAATAAAAAGAAAGTTGGGTTTTCTAGTTCTAGACATAAAATCGTTTATTTTATATTTTGCACCTTAAGTTATTGACTTTTTGTAACAACCTATCTTGAGAGGAAATGTCCACATCGGCAAAACACAGGAGAGATGTTTGGTATATAAAGTAATGGACTGGTCTATAACTGTGAGGCGCCTTTTGGGGTGAGCCCAAAGGATAAATCCGTGATGGGCTAGGCGCAAGAGCGGACAATACTTCACAGTGTTGAGCTAGGTCGTTATAGATGGTATCAGAGCCACTCCGGTGTCAGCCTTGTCGATGTGGAGCTAGAGTTCAACTGAGTTTAGGCAAATTCGGTGAGGCGGGGCAAACCTCAGTGCTGAGTCTAGGTAAATTTCATGCGGTGGGGCAAACTTCAGCGAGGACGTCGGCAAAACACAGGAGAGATGTTTGGTATATAAAGTAATGGACTGGTCTATAACTGTGAGGCGCCTTTTGGGGTGAGCCTAAAGGGACAAATACGTGATGGGCTAGGTCCAAAAGTGGATAATATTTCACAGTGTTGGGTCAGGTTGTTACAGATAATCTAACACCCCAACTTGTTTTAGCTAAGATTGAGTCATCCTTCATATGATATAGGATTTTAATTAATAATTCTTAATTGAGCATAGACATCTTTTACATCAAGTTAATTCCAAAGAATTTCTACCGACTAAGTTTTTGTATGAGTTGATAGAAGGGTCAGCTTCAAATGACCATATCTCCTAAATTATAATGGGTTAGGTGACCCATAATATATCAAATCGAATATATTTGAATTAGCTTTTCAACACATCTGATTTCACCTTAATCAGATTTTGGAGTAGAAAGTTATGACCATTTTAGTGAAGGAGTGCAAATCTGTCTGAAAGTCCGCACTCGGAGCGCGTCGTGGACCAAACGTGGACCCTTACTGGATAAGAAATGATGTTTTTTTCTTTTTATTTTGAGGGTACTTTTATCCTAAAAACTTTTTTGTTTTTTATTTCACAAATGGACATTCATAATCAAAACCCTCTCCCTTCACTCCTAAACATAAACGTTCAAGAATCAATAAGAAAGTCATCAAATTAGGATTATCCATTGTTAAAAGATTCATAATCAAAACCCTCTCCCTTCACTCCTAAACATAAACGTTCAAGAATCAATAAGAAAGTCATCAAATTAGGATTAACTTTCAAGATTCATCCTCAAGGTTAGTTATTTTTCATAAATTTCAATCTACTAACCCAACTTTCTTTATCTATTCATGAATCTCTAATAGAACCTTACACCATAACCTAGGGTTTCAAGAAGACGAATTCAAGAATCCCAAGAAAGGATTTCTTAATTCTTCTTTTCAAGAATTCAGGGTTCTTCATCAAGACTCTAAAAACTCTAAGTCAAGAATTAATGAATCACGGAAAAGCCCTTCAAATAATGTCTTTCCAAGTTCTTTCTCTCTAAAGGAACTAACGAGATTGATGATTTGCTCCAAGAAAGCTAGTATTCATCCAATTTCGATTGTGATATCAATTTTCCAGGTATGTAAAGATAAACTAAAAACATGGGATTATTCTCCCATGTGTCTCATAGATGGTCTTAGTGAGAGTTGAAAGTTCTTGAGTCTACAAACATGGTTTGTTGAAGTATTATCTTGATTTAATTCTTGAACTAAGCTTCTATTGTATTAATGAGAATCATGTATACAATCTTTTTGAAGTTGAGTAATTATTTGGATGTACGTTCATGTCTTCATTCACATGAACCCTAATTGAGGACTATGGTTTGCTTTTATGCATTATTTTGAAAACTGAGATTTGATAGTCATACTGAACATGCTAAATACTGATGATTTCTTTTAGCATATTTTTACTGAGTTTCATGAATAAAAATATTGAACATGAATAATGATTTGAGAGAGAGTTTTGGTGATATGTAGAGATTATTTGTAAAGCATGAGTTTTTCTAAAGGAAACACTTGACATGTTAATCAGTTTTTATTAAGCTGAGCTTTGAGTCTAAATTATATTTTGAGCATATATGGATGACAATATAAATATACTTTTTCACAATAATTTCATTGATAGCTGATGGTGATAGATGATATAAGTCTTAAAGAAGATTGATTTGATAGAGAATTGTGCATGTTAGTCTTGGGAGCATTATTGAGCACCGAGTTGGGTGGGGAGTGTCACCCCAGAACTGCATTTGCTAGCGTAGGATAGTCGTGTAACACGTTCTGGCGACTCTTGTCCCAATAGTTGGACAATTCTCATTAGATCCAAGTGAGAGAGAGAGACATATAGACTACGTTCTTTACCGTGGAAAGTTTAGGACGAGCGTGGCAACAATGCTTATTCGTTGTGCCCCACCTAACTTAAAGGTGGCGCAACATGATAGATGTCGGTTAAGAGAAACTCCCAAGCAACATTGATTGAGCATGGGATTTCTAATGAATTCACTTCTTTCTTTTCAAATGTATATTCGAAAGAGAATGATTTACTTTGCACTTGCATGTTTTACTGAGTTGAGATGAGTTGAGCCTTTTAAGTTGAGTTGATGTTATTTCCATACTGTTCTACCTATTTCGATTTCATTAAGCTATTTTACATACCAGTACATTCCACATATTGATGTCCCTCTCTGGGACTGCATCATTTCATGATGTAGATATACGGGATCGAGATCATCAGCAGGCGCATCGTTGAAGATCTTTGGACGTTCAGCGGACTGGTGAGCCTCCCTTACTTCGGAGGAATCCATTATGTTATTTCATCTTGCTTTAGAGTTAGATATTGGTTAGCTTTTTATTGATTGAGGTAGCCATGAGTCTGTCATTGGCACCACCTAATAGTGAGAGAGGCTTCATACACTAGAGTCGGATTGTTGATTGATAAGACTGTAAGCTAGTTCTTCCACTAGCCTTTTATTATATTATTATTTTGAGTTTGATGAGATGTGCCCATTTACTTCCTTTTGTTCTTTCGCTGATTAGTATAATGTATATATTAATGAATGTGATGAGGCCAAGTGGTTCGCTTGGGGACTAGCAATAGTCTCTAAACGTGGACCCTTACTGGATAAGAAATGATGTTTTTTTCTTTTTATTTTGAGGGTACTTTTATCCTAAAAACTTTTTTGTTTTTTATTTCACAAATGCTAGGGCGTGACACTTTTTGCACATTGCTTCATGGATAAAACCCCCAATTTCTTTTAGTTTCTCTTTTTATACTAATGGTATTCACCTAATATAAATAATTTAATATTATTAAAATTATTATGAGATACAAATCAATTATATCATCTTAAATTTAAAATAATAAAATAATCATGATTTCTTAATTAATTTAGTTGTTGATTATATGTCATGTAAAGCTTTTTAAATTTTCTATTTGTGAAATTTCACGTTATACTTTTCTAACTCAAATGAATGATTTTTCTTTGTATGCACCTGTTAGTTTCACAACCAATAATAAAAAAAGATTGACACAATATATATTCTTTTATTAGAAGAAACATTATTACTGAATGCTGATTCTTAAGTCTATTGAGCGAGGTAATTTACAAGTGGAGAAATATCTAGACTCTTGAGAAAATTACTTACGACCAAATTTATATAACTTTTCTACCTTAAATTAATCTCATAAGCTCATAATTATATATTTATTGTTATTAAAAAATAATACATTAATATATTTTTTTATTAATTTTTTTTATGAAATAAGTAAAATTATAAAAGATGGAGGATTTTTATCAGAATGATTAACAAAACACCACTTGTTATACTTATAACATGATTTGGTCTGATCTCTTTGCGCTTTTATTAATTAAAATATATTTTTACACTAATTAATATGTTTTAATGATGGGATGTTATGCTTTTTAACAATCAAATTTGTCTCGTTAATGTTGGATTAAAATTTGTCTTTAATGACCGAAAAAAGATTTGGTCACTATAAATATATTTATAATGACCGAAAAAAATTTGGTCACTGTAATTATATTTATAATGATCTGAAATTTTTTTGTCACTATAAGTGTATTTATAACGACTGGATTCATTTCCCTTCGTTAAAAAATGATCGTTAAAAGTCTTTTTTCTTATAGTGTTTGAATGGCGATTTTAGTGTTAGAATGAGATTCGTCATAATTTTTGGGTGTTTCGATAGTGTTTTTGGATATTTCAAGTGCTTTAAGTTACGTCAGTTGCGACTGATCAGATTCCAAGTCAAGAAGACGTCATATTTGCTTTCCGACGATTTCTTTAAGTCCGGAACGTCAAACTTAGTCAGATAGCATACATGATTTGTGTATACAAAATTCCGAACGAATCTCAAAGGTCTATTTTGTGATTTGGTGTCATGTTGTGTTTGTTGATACCTGGCACAGAAGCACTATACTTCGTGTTCACAACCCCTCATCTGCATTCGCGGATTGTGGGCTAGCTGACATCTGCGTTTACGGAGTATTGGCGTGGGTGACCTCCGCGTACCCAGTATATCCTCCACGTTCGCAGAGGGTCAAATATGTCGTACTCTGCATTCACAGAGTTAGTGACCACATTTGTGGAGAACAATTTATGCCTTGAACAATGTCTAGTTTTATGTGACGAGTTTTAGTCATTTTCTCCATTTTTGGACTTTGAGAGCTCGATTTGGGTGACTTTTAGGTGGTTTTTTGCGAGAATTTTATTGGATAAGCTATTTTTATCTTATATCTTCATTACCCATTAATATTTTTTAATTACATCAAATTAATATTTTAAATTGGAAGAATTGGGGGATTTTCATGAACTCGAATTTTTAACAAAAATGATGATTATGAGTTCATTTTAGCTCCATAATGATTTTACCAATAGATTCCTAATTACATGAAAAACGTTTTCATCTAAAATTTTCAGATTTTAGCCTCGATTTTTTGTATCAAATTTTTAGACTATTTTATTCTTTTTTATATGATTTTTAGTTAGCAACATACTGTAATTATGAGACTTTGCGGAGTAGTACTAAGGTTGTCCGGTGTTGCTCTTTCTATGCTTCTAACTCCACTTTGATAGTATTGTTCTTTCTATGCTTTTAACTCCCACTTTGATAATAAAGTAAATTAGTTATCAAAAAAATCATGATAATTAACGACTTAAAATATTTATAAATCATCTTAACATTTGATTGATTCTTCAAAATCTATCCATTCTATATGAATTAAGACAAAAAAATAATAGGGCAAATTACACTGAGAGACACTTCACTTAAAATAATTAAAAAAAAAAATAGTCTTCGTTGTATAAGTATGTATAGTCAGTGTATATTTGTGTATCATAATATATATTTAGTATATAACTCATGTATAAGTAATATACATTGTATAGTGGTGTATACTTTCTATAACTTTTGACAAACTATATTGTATAGCCATGTATAGTTTCGTTGATTTGCAGCTATTTTTTTTACATAAATAAAACATGACTATTTTTTGGTAAGCTTTTTACATTTTTTTTATATATATGAAATATAATGTATATTTGGCCCGCGCTAGCACAAATTTCGATCTCTAGTTATTATATATAAATTATAAATGTGACTTCTCAAGAGCAAACAAGCTTTTAATTATATTGGTTCGTTCTCTGTTCACCATTTTCTTTTTGTTTATATCAACCATTGTTTTTAACCAATATGGGTTGTGATGCACTAGTGAGAGTGCTTTACCATTAATTAGAGGTCTCGGGTTCAAGCCTTGAGAATGAAAAAAATCCTGTTGGGAGCGCCACCCCCAAAATGGATCCTGCAGTGCGCGATCTAACAAAACACCACTTGTTATACTTATAACATGATTTGGTCTGAT
>DF360514.1:1782-16947 GCA_000787875.1 Solanum virginianum
AAAACCAAACCAACCCAAATATAGTCGGGTTTTTTCCGCCAACACCAAACCAAACCAAACCAAACCATTAGTCGGGTTTTTTTTTGTCGGATTGTTTTGGTTTGCGGGTTGGTTCGGGTTTCGGTTTGGTTTTGTTCACCCCTAGAGCTTTCAATTAACTATTTCTTGGATTTAAAAAAAAAGGGTACTGATTTTTCATTTACATACAAGTACACCTTTGTAATAGTTGTCTCACTTTTAATGAGCATATCAGTGCAACTTCTAGTTGGTTTGAAAATATCCATAGAGGCTTTGATTTTGGGGAGAAGAATAGAGAAGAGACATCTCTCTTGGACTTTGCCAAAGCCTTTGAGTTAGCTATTGCAAACTCATGCTTCTTGAAGAGGGAGAATCACGTGATTACCTTCCGTAGTACGGCAGTTAAGACTCAAATTGATTACTTACTCATCCGGAAGGGCAATAGAAGCCTTTGTAAGAATTGCAAGGTTATTCCGAGTGAAAATATCTCCACTCAACATAGGTTCCTAGTGATGGACTTAGAAATTAAGAGAAAAAAGAAGAAGAAGGTTATTTATGCCTAACCGATTAGATGTAGAGGCCTGACTCCTGCTCTTTGTCGAGAGATGGGAGACAAGTTGAGTAGCTTAGGAGCTTGGGGAAGTAGCGGAGATGTGAACAGTATGTGGGACACTACTGCTGGTTGCATTAGAAAAGTAGTTACCGATTTATTAGGAATGTCGAGAGGGACTTTTGGTGGACGTTAGGGTGATTGATGGTGGAATAAAGAAGTTCAAAGCAAAGTGAAAGATAAGAAGGTTCTTATATAGAGTGATTGGAGTGTAGGGATGAGGATGAAAAACGACAGTTGAAGGAGATTTATAAGACGGCTAAGACAGAAACAAAGACGGTGGTGACCAGTGCTAAGACCTCAACATTTGAGCGACTATATATGGAGCTAAGGGATAAAGTCGAGACAAGAGATTGTATGAGCTTGCTAAAGAAAGAGAAAGGAAAGCTCGTGACTTGGATCAAGTGAAGTGCATTAAGGATGAGGAGGGTGAGATGTTGGTGGATGAGACTTTTATAAAGCTAAGTTGTCAAGCTTACTTTTATAAACTCTTAAACGAAAAATGAGATAGAGATATTAAGTTGGGTAAGTTGGTACACTCAGAAAGTCATCATGATTTTAGATATTGCAGGTGATTCAGAGTTGAGGAGGCTAGACGGGCTATTAGTAGGATGAAGAGAGGGAGGGCGATCGGACCCGATAATATTTAGGTAGAGTTTTGGAAGTGTATGATTAAGGATGACATAGAGTAGTTGAGTAGACTGTTCAATGCTATTATGAAGACTGCCAAGATGCCCGACGAATAGAGGAGGAGTACAATGGTTCCATTGTACAAAAACAAGGGGGATATTCAAAACTGTAATAATTACAAGGGTATCAAGCTGCTAAGTCACACTATGAAGGTTTGGGAGAAAGTGGTGGAGATGAGGGTGAGAAAAGTAGTGTATATCTTAGAGAATTAGTTTAGATTCATGCCAGGATAGTCGGCTACTGAAACAATTCATCTTGTTAGGAGATTAGTGGAGAAATATAGGGAAAGAAAGGATCTTCACATGGTGTTTATTGATCTCGAGAAGGCCTATGACAAAGTTCTGAGGGATGTCCTATGGAGGTGCCTAGAGGTGAAAGATGTCCCAATGACATATATTAGGGTGATAATGGACATATATGACGAAGTCAAAACTCGAGTAAGAATGGTGGGAGGAGCCTCAGAGTATTTTCCTTTGAGATGAGACTTCATCAAGGATTTGTGTTGAGCCTTGCCTTGGTGATGGATAAGCTGACATGATCTATTCAAGAGGAGGTTCCATGGTGTATGTTATTTGCAGATGACATAGTATTGATTGATGAGACTCGGACTAAAGTTAATGATAGATTGGAGGTTTGGAGACATGCTTTGGAGTCCAAAGGGTTCAGAATGAGCAGGACCAAACCAGAGTACTTGGAGTGCAAATTCAGTGTTGCAGAGGATGAAGCAGACATTGATGTGAGACTTGCTACTCAACCTATTCCCAAGAGAGATAATTTTAAGTATCTTAGGTCCATCATCCAAAGTAGTGGCGATATCGATGATGATGTCACACACCATATTGGAGCAGCATGGACGAAATGGAGGCTTGCCTTTGGAATATTGTGCGATAAGAAGATACCACCTAAACTCAAAGGTAAGTTTTACAGTATGGTGGTTAGACTGTCCTTGCTGTATGGAGTGGAATGTTGGCAAATCAAAAACTCATATGTTCAGAAGATGCAGGTCGCGGAGATGAGGATGTTGAGATGGATGTGTAGACATACCAGGAGTGATAAGATTAGGAATGAGACCATTCGGGAGAAGCTAGAGGTGGCCTCTGTGGCTGACAAAATGAGGGAAGTGAGACTACGATGGTATGGACATGTGCAGAGAAGAAGCACCGATGCTCCTGTTAGGAGGTGTGAGCGGTTGGATTTAAGAGTTACACAGAGGGGTAGAAGTAGACCGAAGAAGTATTGGAGGGAGGTGATCAGACAAGATATGATGAAACTTGATCTCACCGAGAACATGACCTTAGATAGGAACGAGTTGAGGTCATGAGTTAGAGTAATAGGTTAATAGGTTAGTAGGGTTAGGTTGATGTTTGGTTGTGGGGTATAGTAAGTAGTAGATTTAGTCGTGTCTTTATATCTTGTGTTGCCATTATCCATTTTATATATGTTAATTTTATCGTATCTGCATATCATCATTGTGTTTTAGTTACTAGTCACTCTTTCTGTTTACTTTTCTTCCTTCCCTGTCTTTCATATCTAGTTTACTTTACTTATGGGTTTTTGAGACGAGGGTTCCCAGGAAACAACCTCTCTACCTCTATGAGGTATAGTGGTAAGATATGCGTACATTCTACCCTCCCCAGACCCCATTTGTGGGATTCCACTAGTATGTTGTTGTTGTTAAATAAATCAAAACATTCTTAAAAAATGATATATAATGTTTTTATTTTTTATTTTTCACTCAATGTTCAACAATCATATTGGAGTCCAATTAAATTTGAATTCGCACAAAAAAATTTCATGTTCGAAGACTAAAAGGCTCTCTAACAAAAGTGACTACCTATCAAGATAACACAAATTCGAAAGGCTTAAAACTCTTTAAAGTTATCTGTATATTCCACTTAGACACTTCAATAAGCCTTGCACCTATTGAACACTTTAATCTTAACAAATTTATACCTGTTACATAAAATGACAAATAATAAAAAAAAACCATATGCATGTATCTCAAGCGCATAAACATAGCAAAATGGACCAAAGAAATTATGACACGTGGAGATTAGATTAATTTTTAAAAAAAAATCAAAAGGAACAATAGGAAAACAAGATGTCTCACGAAAAAACCATGAGATTAAGAAAATCAACTCCATGATTTTAGTCTGTTTGAAATCCAATACAAAATCAATTCTCCTTTTTTGTCGACAGAATAACCCTCTCTAGGTAAGAGCATGTTGGTGTGTCTTTGAGTGAGAGCTCATTCAATGATTAAGGAAGAAGTGCTAAGTAGGCTTCACCCCCCCCCACCCTCCCCCCTCATTGGGCTATTGCCCCTCCAACCATTCCTTTGATTAACACTAATAATACATGATTGTTGCCGCTGCATCTGAATCGCCTCATTCACCTTCCACTCAAATAGCATTAAAACCTCCCACACATTGTCATAATCATTTATCACAATTATAAGAAAAATAACAATTCTTTATCAAAAAAAAAATCAATTCATATTATTTTCATCGAAAAAGTAAAACTTCACCGAAATATTTGGGACTTCATTAAATTTGCATTAAAAAAAGAAAAAAAACAGTAGAAAAAAGAACTAGAGAGGGTGGGAGAAGAGAGGGAGAGGTGGAGGGGTTTTGGGTGGTGGTTTGGAGGTCCTTTTGATGGTTGGTCGAGGAGAGAATGGTGGTTTGTGGTGGGTTTTGGTGGAGAAGCTTGTGATTTTGCCGAAGTTGACGAAGCAAAGTAAATAATGGTGGTTCTGAGGTTATTTTTGGTGGTGAAGAGAGGAGAATGAGTGCCTGAAAGCTGGAAAAAAAGACTGGAATGGAGTCATCGATGGAGTTGTGGGATGAGTAAGAAGATGATGTTTCTTCCTTTTATTAAAAACTAATTAATTAAGGTGAAACATATTTCTTTTGTGATGTCATCACTTTATGTCTAATAGAAATTATTTTTAAACATATAAGGTGTTCATAGATGTAAGTCCATATTTAAGTGTCTAAAATAAAATATACGGACAACTTTCGTGGTTGAGTTAAGCGAATTATAAATATATATTCTACTATATATATTATAGGAAGGCGCAGTTTGAGGAGTTTGAGCTGATTCATGGTCGTGCCTGCTCTTCGGCTACCTCTTCTTTTGTCACGTATAAGCTGTTCAAGCAGATAACTGCTTGACATGTCTGCTTGAGTAAGTTGAGAGTACATTGATAATTTTAAATGTTTTTTCCTTTATAATTAGACCAAGTAGTTCATGTATATTGCTAAATAAATTCTCGATGTACTCTCAAAATTTTATGTGTGCAACATAAATTAGTTTTCTATATGTCTCACTAATTAACAACTTTAAATATCAAATCGAGACTAAAAATAAATTTATATTGGGCTTGTGCTAGCACAACATGTCTGCTTAAGCAGCTAAAAGTATATCAATAATTTTGAATGATTCTTCCGTTATAATGAAATCAAGAAGTTTATATATATTGTTAAATAGATTTTTGATTTTATATGTGTAACATAAATTAATTTTGTAGAGATCTCAATAATTAATAACTTAAAATATTAAATCGAAATTAAAAATGAATTTATATTGGTATCGTAAAGCAACGGAATCTATACTTAAGTCTTCACACAGTCGCACCGAGTTTAGTTAAAACCCTTCCCGCTCTTAAACCTCCCGTGCTTCAGCTTTCGCATTTCGTCTCCTCAATTCCTGGATATTGTGAAGATGGAGATTGACGACGGCACATCTCCTAGCTATTTCGACCCAGAAAATCTTAGTACAAGAGAACGATTTCGTCGATACGGGTATCTGTTTCAGCAATTTTCAGTTTCTCCACTTCCGATTTTTTTCCCTAGAAAATGGCCCTTTTCTTTTCTATTGTAATTGATACGGACTAGTTGAAATTCAAGTTTAGTTGTCACACTTACACTTGCTTCCATCATTGCTAGATTAGAGGTTAACAAGTGTGAGATTCAGCAAACCTCTAATTTTAGAAAACCCTTAACGTATTTAGCATTGGAATGTGACAAGTTCTATTAGAGTGGAAAATGAATATTCAACTATTGCGGGATGGTGGTATGGTTTATTGATTTATGACTGTCAATTGATGTAGGCTTAGCTTCTGTATAGCTATTCGTGCATTGTAGTGCGTGAAGTAGGAAGTTCTTAACCTCACTGGAAGCCTTGATGTCTCGTATTATGAGGCCAGATGCTTATTTTATTCATTGTGGGGGTTTGATGTTCAGATCATATTATCAATGAGAGGTGAGGTGGGATTGTTGGAATCTCTTCATCCTTGATTAGAGGCCTTGAATGTGAGCGCTGAAAAATGAAGAAACTTTAGATGAGGAGTGCTTTACCCCCTGGGCTATCCAATGTGAACTTGGTAGCAAAAAGGAATTAAGAGGAGATGTTCAGCTCATAATTTCTTTTTTAGAGAACTCACAGTTGATTTTAGGAAAAGAGGGTGTGGGAAGGGCTAGAAACGCACAGTTCTTGCTAAAGCCAGATTTAGAATTTTTACTCTGTTATTGTAAAGTACCGTTGCACTTGCTGTCCTTGTGTTATAATGAGTGTGGAATTGGTAAAAAATATCTGTATTTTTTAAAAGAAAACATTCAGTTATATATGTGTTCCCACTGACCACTACTCCAGCTGACAATGTGCGCAGAGTGTAGATTCATGTATATAATGCCTAAGATTGACACTTGTTTTTGGTATGGCATTCAGGTCTTAGTTCTGTATTTATTTACCTTTCCTAGTTCTTTCTGTAGGTGTCAAGTCTTTCTATCTCTCCATAACTCTGAACCAATTGTCCGACATCAAATTGACTATCTTCTTACTTGATGAAGTAAGGGGACACTAAATTAACAATCTTGTTGCACTTTTTTAGTCCTTTGGCTCTATTATTTTCCTACTAGACCTTAAATTGAAGAGGCCGTGCACACATAAGTGAGAGAAAATCCTTGGCAAAAGACGTTTGGATGTACCACTTGAGCATGTCAGTAAGGGAGTGAAACTTTGCAAAGGATTGGCAGACGGTGTGCACCTTCAATGCTGTGAACATGCTAAAACCTTAGAGCTACCTGGCTATTGTTTTGAAAATTCTTATAGAGGATAGTTTTATAATAAAGGGTTTGACCGAGTGGTCAATAGAGTAAGTTGAGAGCCATGATGTCTCTAATTCAAATTTTAGTGAAAAAAAAAATACTAAATGAATTCTTCTCATCTATTCAATGCTTGGTGGATGGGGTTATTCAATACCTTTTGGCTGTGCTAGTAGGAACAACAAGACCTTATGGAATTAGGATTGAGGTGTGAGGAATAGGAATGAAGTAGGATTCTTAGTAGATGAAGAGCTTAGGGAGCAAGTGGTGGTGGTTAGGAGGGTTAATGATGGGATGATGAAGAATAAGTTAGTCCTCGGAGGATGTTGAAATTTGCTTTTAGTTACTGTCGTAATTTTTAGTGAAATAAGTTGCTTAAGTTTAGGATAGTTTGAATTTTAAATTTCTATTAGATAGATAGTTTGTTGAGTTATTTTAGTTAGTTTTGAATTTCAAATTAGACAGATTTTGTATTTTATGTGGGCTGTTTAAAGTCGCTCAATGCTTAATAAAATTATTGAAAGCTATTGAAAGCCATTACAATCCATTGAGAGACATTTTCAATCCTTTTGCTACCTCATTCATTCTTTTAAAAAAAACCAATAGTGGTATCAAGAACTTCATTGATTTTGCGGGATTCATGAGTTCTTCCAAAGAACTACCATCCCATTTTGACCCATCAAGGTTACTTTTTACTCATGAGGGCTATTTTTCAATTCATTTTGACCCGTCAGGGCTATTTTCAAGTTGTGCTTTTTTCATATTTTAAATCAATTTTTAACTTTAAATGGCAAGTAATAGTCTCTCCTTGAATTCCCCAAAAATTTTCACTGGCAAAAACTATCAAATTTGGCCAGTAAAAATAAAATTAGATCTTGAAGTCTATGATCTGTGGGAGGTTGTGATGGAAGATATACCCTCACAACTCTTTGCAAATCCTATCAATTTTTGGATGAAAGCACTTTCAAACAAGAGAAGATTATTGATGGTATTTTTTAAGCACAAAACCAAAAGAAGAAGAAATTTAGCAAGTTAAAAAACAATCAAACTAATTCAGCACTCACCACTAAACCAGAAACTGAGGAGCAGTTTTTAAAATTGCAATAACTAAAGTAAAAGAGGAGTATTTAAAATTGCTTTTAGTTACTGTAGTAATTTTTAGTGAAATAAGTTGCTTAAGTTTAGGATAATTGGACTTATAAATTTTTATTAGATAGATTAGTTTATTGAGATATTTTAGTTAGTTTTTGAATTTCATATTAGGCATATTTTGTGTTTTATGTTGGTTATTTAAAGTCCTTAATGCTTAATAAAATTATTGAAAGCTATTTCAAGCCATTTCAATCTAGTGAGAGACATTTTCAATTTTTTTTACTACCTTTAGAGGATATGCTTAGAACATTATTAGTCCATATGCACTGCTTGTGGGCTTGGATGAAGAGGAGAAGAGTTTTGAGGAGGTTTTGGATGAGGTGGTGAGAGGTATGCCAAGCATTGAGAATATTTCCACGGAAAGAGATTTCAATGGGCATAGAGATTCTGGTAGATTTTTGGAAGAGCACAAGTGGGGTAGGTATAGAGTTGATTGACTGAGTTGTTTAAAATTGTTTCAAGACAACAAAGATTCTTGAAGCATGAAGATGGAGTACTATGATTCTGTTGTACAATAACAAGAATGACATTTAAAATTGTAATAACTATAGGGGTATCAAGCTGCTAAGCCACACTATGAAGGTCTGGGAGAAGGCGGTAGAGATGAGGATGAGGAAGATTGTAATTATCTTTGAGAACCTATTCGGATTATGCCAAGATGCTCGACTAAATAAGCCATTCATCTTGTAAGAAGGTTCGTGGAGCAATATAGGGAGAGGAAGAAAGGCTTACACTTGATGTTCATCGACCTAGAAAAGACTTACGATAAAGTCTCTAGGGAGGTTCTATTAAGGTGCTTAGAACTTTAGAGGCCTGAGTTGTACCTATAGCGTACCCTAGGTCGGTTAAGGACCAGTATGATGAAGCCAAGATCTGAGTAAAAACAGTGAGAGGAGACTCAAAGCCACCGGTGTTGATGGGGTTGCACAGGGTTCAATTCAATCTTTAGCCCATTTTTATTTTCCTTGATGATGGATGTATAGATATGACATAGTCTAGGTGAGGTGACATAGTGTATGTTATTTGTGGATGACATAGTTTTGATTAATGAGACTCGCAATAGAGTTAGTGCTAAGTTAGAGGTTTGGAGACAAACCTTGGAGTCTAAAGGGTTTAGGTTAAGCACAACCAAGACTGAAATTTTGGAGTGCAAATTCAATGATGTGATATATGAGGCTGATGTGTAACTGAGGCTTGATACACCTGTCATCCAAAAGAGAGGTAGTGTCAAGTATCTTGGATCAATTATCTAGAGAAATTGAGAGATTGACGAGGATGCCACTCACTGTATTAGTGTAGGGGGGATGAAATGGAGGTTATGTGAGTTCTGTAGAGTGGTAGTTAGACCAGCTATGTTGTGCGGTGTGGAGTCTCGGCCAATAACTCTCATATTTAGAAGTTGAAAGTGACGCTTGCGATGGATGTGTAGGTATACTTAGGGAGATAAAATTAAAAATAAGGATGTTCGAGACAAGTTGAGGGTGACTTCGGTGGAAGACAAGATGGGGAAAGGAGGGTTGAAATGGTTTGAACATGTGATAAGGTGATGCACAGATACTCAAGTATGGAGGCATGAGAGGTTGGTTATGGATGGATTCGATAGATGTAGAGGTAGACTAAAAAGGTACCAGAGTGAGGTTATTCGACAAGTTATGGCGCACTTGCAACTTATCGAGGAGATGACCTTAGATCGGATGGTGTGGAGGACATGAATTAGGGTAGAAGGTTAGTAGGTAGGAGTGCTTTCTTGTTGCCCTTGTAGTAGTCATAGGACTACTTTTGTAGTTTCTTAACTCTTTGATTTTCGTGACTATCTATTATCTCGTGTGATTTGTTTGTAGTATTATTTTGTTGTAATACTGTTTGTTGTTTATGTTATTATCTATTGTCTATTATACTTTCATTGTCTTTCTCTAGATTATTTTTGCCTTGAGCTAGGGAACAATTGGAAACCACCTCTCTACCTCACCTCTGAGGTAGAGATTAGGTCTGTGTATACTCTACCCTTCCTAGACTCCACTAAATGGACTACATTAGGTATATTGTTGTTATTATTTGTTATCTCTGAGCTGGTTGGTGGGAGATAACAAGAACTTTATGGAATTAGTCGAGGTGCGCACAAGCTGGGCTGTTGCTCGTATACCATGGTTATTAGAAAAAGGAATGCTGAACTTCCTAACAAAACATCGGAGAAAGATAATAGAACTAATACAATTGGATACTGTAATATTAATATAAGAGAATGTAGATCTGTGTGTAGTGGACCTTGGAGCGGCTATTTTGCTACAAACTAAGTTGTGCGGACTCTTCACTTTCAATGCCGCACCCGTGTCGGATTCTCCGAAAATACAGTACTTTGGGAGAATCCGACACGCACCTGTTGACATTTTTGAAGAGTCTGAGCAACATAGGGTACGAGTATCTAGACTCTAGTAGTTGAAGGTCTCTTTCTTATATGTTTGTAGCAACTATATGCTCGTCACTGCATTGAATGGTTTTTATGAGCTAGACATATTCTATTAATTGTTGTATGCTTTTTTTTTTTCCTTTTAAAAGAATTCATACTGGCACTAAAGAATCAGCACCATGAGCAGGAAAAGGAGTTCAGGTTCAAGCCTATCTCCTCACCGGGAAAGGTCTGCTGCTAGGATCAGTGAAATCAGATCGAATGGCGCACTTTTTATGGAGAATGTCAAACAAGAAGTTGAAAGTATTGATGCTGATCTAACACCTTCTGGAATACAAACTGCTTCTAGGAGGAGACCCTCTCTTGATAGCCATGGGATATTAGATACAGATACTGATTTGATTCGCCGAGGTGGAAGCCTTTCCCTTAGAACTTGCAAGGAGGAGCATGACGCATCACAAAACAGTGGAGACTCAACATTTACTTTATTTGCATCCCTACTGGATTCAGCTCTTCAAGGTGCTTATTAGTAAGATTGTTCTAAACTAGTTATAGACCTACTTACGGTGGAGGGCGAGGTCACAATTCTTTAATCAACAGAAAATGCTTGGGCGGTGATGTCTTGAATTATGATGTTTTGAGAGTAGAAAACCTGGAATATCTTTTAAGTAATCTTGCAAAGAGCTGACATATATTGTTATATCTACTTGAATATTGTGTTTAGACATCTGACAGATTCACAATTGAAATATAATAATAGAACCTATTCCCTTGAAAAAACAGAAAATAATGGACTTTCCATGTTGATTGAGTTTTTCTTCTTTTTAATATTTGCAAAAAAGTCTCGTGATTCAAATTTTTAAATCATTAGCCTATTAGGGTTGTTTGGGATTGAGGTGTAGTGGATTGGTTGACTAGTTGGTTCTTTTAGGACTGAAAAGCTCGTGTTGTGTGTCTAACTCCAGCTTGAGAAGTGTAGAGGCATGATACATATTTGTAAGCTCTGTATAGTGATTTATGTTAACTTGTGTTCATTTAGCTTCCTTTTTTCTGCATGCTCATTATTTAGATTTATAGACTAAAGAACTAATTTAATGTTTTTTCTACTGTGAGCTGATGGTTTCTTTTCTGGTGAAATCTCGTATCTAAGACGTCTACATGTTTTTTAGTCGCTTACACAGATCTGTTGTTAAAGTTGGCATTTCTAGCTCTTTAATCTTTATGTTGATCAGATTTTGAATTATTCACAATCCTATTTGATTTTTTCTATATTTATGAAGATGACATGCGGTGCTTTCAGTAGAAGCTGGATTCAATAGGAAACTGAGAGAGCCACACAAAAAAATTCTGGAATTATTTCTGTTAAGACATATTCTTTGCTATTTGGCATGGATCATGCGTGTGGAATAAAGAACGTTTGATATTTTTTAAATCAATCTTCTAATAGTTTGGTTCCCTCATTTATTTACAGATTGGACATGTTAGGACTGTTAGATCTTATGTACGACCTGAATTGTGTTTTGGAAAGACTTGAACTGTACATATATGGATATTATGCACCATAGATCAATTTGTCAGTCTTAAGGAGAGAGTTTTCTTAGTATGCCGTGAATGAATGTTTTGGAATTTGATACCTAGCTGTTTCTGTTTCTATTTGCTGTAGGGTTAATTTCTATCCCTGATTTGATATTACATTTTGAGAACTGTTGCCGTGAAGTGTCAGAATCAATTAGGTATGTATGTTGCTCTATCGTAGTGCATTGTATCCCAAATTGATTGTCTTTATTAAACTGTTTATATCTTTTAGTGAGCTGACAACATGTTTTGTATATTGCTGACTGGTTTAAAAACTAGTTTCAGAAGTTACCTTTGATACAGGAATAAGAAACAGGTGAGTTTAATGAATGAGAAAAGACGATAAAAAGAAAAAGGAAAAAAAGGAAAGAGATGGATTGTTGAGAGATGGAAAAGTGTTGTTCTGAGTATTTGTTGCAATAAAGTTAAAAGGACAGTTGGACTAGGGTTGGCAAAATTAAACCCCACCCGTTCAACCCGCCCAACCCCTTGAAGTTTGGGCGGGTTAATAACCTATCCATTTATTAGCTCAACCCATCTTAACCCATTTAAAATTGAGTTGATATTCAACCCGAATTGACTCGAGAGAGATCTTGTCAAAATATTTTTTAAATATTTTTTTTAGATTTGATATGTTTTATATAGCCAAAATAAAGAAAAATATAATTTAATTAAGTATTAAAATATTAAAAAAATAAATAAAGTACGGAGCACTTTTTTTTTTTTTAATTTGATATGTTTTATATATCCAAAATAAAGAAAAATATAATTTGATTAAGCACTAAAATATTGAAAAAGAACAAAAAAAGTAAGTAAAACTTAGTAAAAGTTGGGTCGGGTTGGGTCTTGATCCGCTCTGTAACCCATTGCTCAACCCGTTTTGACCCAAACAAATTTGGATTGGGTTGGATCTTGACCCGTTTGATGTCTTGACCCGTTATAACCCGCTCAAATTTAACCCAACCCGTCCAATTACCACCCCTAAGTTGGACATTCAATTCATATGAAATGTGTGAGAATATGCTTTTTGGATTATGGCTTTGTTTGTTAGATTTTTAGTTACTTTCACTGAACCTGTTTTGATTCAAAAGTACTCAAAGCATCATCAATTAGATGCTTGGGTTCTTTGAAGTGATTGACAATCCCAAATTCCTACCGCTGAAATATTTTGAATCCTCTTTAACATGGGCGAAAACTGGATAAACTTCTCTCAATTATTCCAGATTAACAAACTACGATGTCGAAATTGTCTTGATGTTCCTTCTGCAAGATCAAACTAATAGAATCCCACAAGTAGGGGTGTACATAGGTTGATTTGATTAGGTTTTTTCATTTACCAAATCAAACCATGCCGTCTTTTAAAAATCTGTAAACCTTATCAACCCAACAAGAATTGTTTTCTTGATCTTATTTGTTTTTTTTCCCGAGTTTTTCGTCCCAATAAAGTCTCTGCAACACAAAATATGTAACTAATGCTTTCAAATGTTTCTTTTGGCCAAGTAACAATAATTATATGGCGCTTCCAAAGAAAATAAAAGAAGTGTGACATAAGTCATGTCATTATACTAAAATATAGTGTTACCAACAATAAAGATAATGAAAACCCACATAACAAGTACTATTAATAAGAGATTATGAAAATGAATAGGGTGTTGCGTTGGGCTTTATTTGAGTTACTAGATGTTCACAGACTATAAATCTATAAAGACTTCTTGTACCATCAAAACTTGTAGGTTCAAACTTTAAATACTATGTTAGGAAACATGAATTATGAAAAAGTTTAACAAATACATATAAATTACATTATAATAAATATTTCGAAGTACAAAATGTTTACGAAATTCATATAAATATAGTGTTGGTTTGGTTTCTGTTTGCCTTTCTTTTAGTTAAAAACCAAACCAAACCATACAAAATGTTTACGAAATTCATATAAATATAGTGTTGGTTTGGTTTCACTTTGCCTTTCTTTTAGTTAAAAACCAAACAAAACGAATTATGGTTGGTTTTTGGTTTCAAACACCAAGCCAAGTCAAACGAAACCACTAAGTTTGATTTGGTTTACCACTTTGGTGCGGTCTGACGGTTTCCACCCTACACATAAGTGCATTTTTTGATCCAAAAGTACTTAAGTATCATCAATTACATGCCTGTGTTCTTTGAAGTGATTGACAATCTCAAATTCCTGTTGCAGAAATATTTTGAATCTTCAATAACTTGGAAAAATTGGATAAGCTTCTCTCTGACTTTATCTAGATTTACAAACTAGGATCTCAAATTTAGGTCGACATTCCTTCGGGATGATCAGAATAAGACCTTATTGGTTTGCACTCAATAGAGGTCTGAATTTGACTGGTTCAGGCCTTTGGTCATTAAGTGCATTTGTTTACATTAAGATTTAAGCACTATTGTGCGAATAATTTTTTTCTGAAATCACTTTCGTGTGAATTATTTTCACTACTCTATTCACAATTACTATCATTACACCTATCAACCACCTTTGTCATCATAAGCACCACCACCATTGTCAACTATCATTACACCTATCAACCACCTCTGCCATCATAACCACCACTGTTGCCAGCCACGTTATACTATCAGTCTCTACCGTACCTAGCATCTCCATCATTATAATTATTCATTCTCATTGCCACCAACACTATCAACCACTACCATCATTGCAATCACTTCCTACTACTAACCACCTCCACTATCACAACTAGCACCACTGCCAACTCATCATTAATCACCACACATTCTTTAGCACCACCATTAATACTGTCGCTACTAACGTGACTTCACCATTACAACCATCATCATCACTATCAACTGCCACTACACTATCTCCACCATCACCGCTATGACCACCACCATTACTAGCCATTAACATTAACCATTACTACGCCTACAAACTATCCATCATCATTAGCAAACATCAATGTTTCATTTATTATTTTATTAAATATATATATTTTAATATATTTAATTAATTTTTATTTGAATAGTATATTTATTATGTTTACAAATCAATAAATCATGCACATTCAAATGTTGGAAAACAAAACAATCCTACTCATTTAGTGTTCAGATCTAGAGACAATATCTTAATCATTATGATGTGCATTCAAATTCAGACGTCTTAATCTTAATGAAAACAAGCAAGGCCTAACAGAGTCACCCAAAACCTTGTACGCCCTCCATCCCCTTTTAGTTGTCATGTTGCGTTTTTCGAAAATCAATTTGACTAGTATTTAAAGCTAAATAGACTAAATTAATTTGATTTTTAAAATAAAGATTTAGATATTCAAAAACTATACGAAAAGTATCATTAATTGCAACTTTTTTCATATAAAATGATGAAAAAATACATCTTAAAATATTGGTCAAAGTTTATAGAGTTTGCCTCAAAAAATGGAAACTGTGACAACTAAAATGGGACGGAAGAAGTACTAGTTTTTTCCATTTTGGTCCAAAGGGTGCTTTTTCTTCTCTTGCTGTGTCATTTCTGCTATCATTTAAATAACAATATCACCTGCAACTGCTGTTATGAAGCAAATTTTCCTCCTTGAGTAAAATAATTCTTCGTTCTCTGATCTGTAGAGAAA
>DF360514.1:21177-54904 GCA_000787875.1 Solanum virginianum
CCCCCAAGAGATGACTTTGACTTTGATGGTTTATTTGTTTGTTTAATAATCTAGCACAAAAGTCAGCCCTGTGCACAATGCATCTCGTGTTAACATGGTCCAGGGAAGGGCCCAACCCCAAGGGTTGTAATGTAGAAAATCTGCCATAATGCAAGGAATAGTGATGGCTTCCATTGCTCGAATCTGTGGCCTTTAGGTCACACAGAGGCACTTCACCTTTACTCCAAGACTCCCCTTTAACAGTCTAGCATGATACCAAAAATGAATGAGGAAAGACTGCTCTTTAGTTCCGTGCCGTTTCTATTTTCTATATAGTAAACAATTTTTTTCTCTTTTTTTTTTTGTCGTGAAATCTTGTGTTGGTATTTGTTTCTGACTATGCTGTACTTAATTACATTTGCAGGTGCGAGGCTCTCATGTTGGCACCTATCTCCCTAGTTCCGGTATTTGGCATCACACTCAACGCTTCCTGAAGAAAGGTGCTTCAAATCCAAAGACAATTAATCACTTGGACTTTGATGCACCTACGCGTGAACATGCTCAGCAGCTACCTGATGACAAGGTATTCTCTTGCAAATATATTGGACTTAATTATCTGCATATGTCTCGTATCTTATCTCCTTGGATTTTTCTTTTTGACAGAAAAATATCTCTAGATGTAGAAATATTAGAAGACCTTGTATCATCCTTTGAACTGTACATGTAGGCTTATATATGGCATAAATCACCATGCTTTAGCTTTTTCCTGGGTATCTCATGTCTTCTTGCACCCTCGTTTTGCCTATCTTCATTCACTTCAGTCATGGTAGTCCTTTTCGATTTATATATCATTTATTATGCAGGTTTCCCTGCTTGCTTTATAAATTATTCGTGTGAAGAAGGGGACATGGGTGGGAGGAAGGGGATGGTAGAAAAAGAAATGGAAAAACCATGATCTTTGTAGCCACTGTTAGAGGGAGTTTATGTTTGTGGCTTTCATGATGCCTAGATATCTCATCAACTGATGGTGTATGTTACTCGTTTTGCATTGAAAACTTCTTGTACCTATAGAAACAAGATGAATCTCTTCTGGAGGATGTCTGGACTCTGTTAAGGGCAGGGAGACTGGAAGAAGCCTGCAGCCTCTGCCGGTCAGCTGGACAGGTATGCCAATCTATTTGGGAAGTATGACACTTATCCTTTATTCTGATAAAAGCATTAACTTGACAGTCATGGAGAGCTGCAACACTATCTCCATTCGGAGGGTTTGATCAGTTTCCTTCCATTGAAGCCCTTGTGAGAAATGGAAAGAACAGAACCTTACAGGCCATTGAGCTGGAAAGTGGAATTGGTCATCAATGGCGTCTCTGGAAATGGGCTTGCTATTGTGCTTCAGAGGTAGGAAATAGGAATTCAAGTGATGAGATTTTCGTATTCCATTTCTAGCCTTCGTTCTGTCTAATAATAATTGTTTATTCATATTACATGCAAGAAATGTTGGGTTTATGGATTTCCATCTCTGTTATGCCTTTCTGAGGTCATATTATGTTAGGTGTTCTCCATCTTTGAATGCGTTGACGGGGTTGGCTTCAGTTGAACTGATGGAATTTGTTTTCTCTATATTGAAGAGAATTGCAGATCAAGATGGCGGGAAGTATGAAGCAGCAGTATATGCAGCCCAGTGCAGTAATCTGAAACGCATTTTTCCAACATGTATGGATTGGGAGGTATGAGATTTCTGCATTTCTTAAAGCGGTGTTTTCTGTGTTTTAATCTCCATGATACGTGTTTGGTGGCCATTGGATTGAAAATTTTGCTGAATGTTGATTAGATCTCTTCTAGAAACTTCACTAGTCTTATTGATATTTATAGATTCTGATCATAACTGTCATTTCTTGTAACTTTCCTTCTAGAAGGGGACATCGAGATTGGGACAGGAGGGACGTCAATATGTCATCAGATTATTCAGTGTCTCCGATAAAATTCTTTAATTATCAGGACTCCTAATTATTGCCTGTTCATCTGAATGTTCTATACGATGAACCTAAATACATATAAGGACTCTGGATATACAAATGAGCCAAAAAGAGAACAAAAGAAGTAGAAGGAGAGAGAGAGAGAGAGAGAGAGACTGAGAAAGAAAAAACTTCGGAATACATGAAAAGGGAATGGTCTAGCCGTCTAGATACCCCTAAGACACTGGCCTACTGTCCAGGCCCCAGTTAAAACTTTAAAATGAGGAGGTTTCATCCAGAAACTAGACCCTAATCCCAAGGAGGGCCTATTCACGGGTTATCTGGATGGCCTGGCCCTCAATTTTCTTTTTAATTTATTATAAAATGAATTTATTACTCAAATAACCTTGTTCGTTTTGTTCCTCAAAATTTTATTCACTGTGAAGTAAATTTAAAAAAAATAAAATTGGCAAAAAAAATTTCGAATGTAAAGCTGTATTTACGAATTGCACACTGGGTTGTTCTGGAATCTATAAAATAATTACTTGGTAGAGCAAAAGGGCAGCTGGTAAACTAAAGCTCCCCCATGTGCTAGGTCCTGGGAAGGGCCCATCCCCAAGGGTCTATGTACGCAATCTTCCCTTGCTAGATCAATTAACTTCAACTTTCCCTTGCTTTTGTTCGAATTCCTATATCGGCCTATTTTTTAGATAAAATTCAGCTCATTGAAGGGAGACTACAACCTTAGAATTCAATGGAAGAGAGAACTTTAATCTCTTGCTTTTTGCTAAAATATCACTTATCGATTTATCCCTCAAAAACTCTTTTAAAGAGGAGTCTAATTACAACAATAGGAAGTTTAATCCTTATGAAAGTAGGAAACCTAAGTCCTACTCCAAACTAAAAATTATAGCTACTAGGAAACCTAAATCCTATTCCAAACTAATAACGATAGCCAAACCTAATCCTTATGAAGCTATGAACATAAATCCTATTTTAGAATAATAAAGACATCTACTGGATATATAATCCAATACTTAATTTATTGGCTTCACGCAACCATAACACTGCCACTTAATGTAAGGTGCGGAATATAATCAGCACAAGGAATTTTACCACATAGAAATTCTTGTTGAGGGAGTAAAACACCATGACCTACCCTTGTAGGATTTACCTCAAATTTCCACTAAAAACTCCAGCTATTTTATGTTACAACTCTATAACCAAAAGAATAACTTCTTGGTACCTGAACCTTCCTAGTTGCAACCAACCCTTTCAAGATTCTACGTCAACCTTGAAAGCCTTGGCGACTCAAGAAACAAACACCTATTACAAATCTTCTGTGAAAGTAAATAGGTTATAATTTAAGAACAATCAACTGAGCAATTTGAGAACTAAAGCTATTACAAACAGGTTCTCTTCATTGTAAGATTGATTCTCATAAAGCACTTCTCACAATGAATACTATTGCTAAGAGTAAATCTTGATCTATGCGAATAGCGTCCATCTTCAATGGCATCAATATGGATTTTATATAGGAGAGGTGATGGTTGAAATCTTATATCTTTCTCCAAAACCCATTGGAACTTGTCAAGAAATTCAATCCCAATTGCACTTGGTTTCCATAAATAATTCGACCTTCACGTGTGATTTCTTCTAATCCAAAGCACTTTCCTCGTGCAAATATGAAAATACTTCCATGTTGAGTTCTTGTTCCTTGATCCCCACGTTTGTGTCATAAACCAAATTACTCTCAAGAAATCCTTCTTGCACTTGGAATATGCATCGCATCTGCGAGTCATCAGTCATCTTCCATCTTCACATCTCCCGAAGACGAGTCATAGAATATAAAATGATAAGCCTCAATATGAGTCCCATAAACTTCTAAATAATTATTGCTCCAGATATACTTCATCCTCGAGATCACCATGGAGAAAAAGCGGTTTCCGTGTGCAACTGATAAAGGGGCCAATGGCAAACAACAAGCATCGATAGAAAAAGACGGACAAATGCTACTTTATCAACTGGAACAAATATCATTGTAATCAAGCCAAAATAGATGAGATAATTTTTGGCAATAAGGTGGGCCTTAATCAATCAATTTAACCATCCACAACAACTTTAATAGCATAAAACCACTAACAACCAATGGTAAATCATATATCGGGGCAGAGGCACAAGCTCTTAAATACCTCTAGCATGTAAAGTAGATATATCTTTGACAATAGTTTGTCATCATCCAGGATAAGATAGCAGTTCACTTGCAAATATAGGAATAGAGACGGAGGACAAGGAACACACGAAAGCATAATGAATGATAAATGACGACGGACGATGATAACTCAAACTAGTACAATGGTAATTAAGATTACGAGTAGATGCAGTACCTTTCTAAAGTGTGATAAAAGAAAGTAAGTCTGAAATAGATAAAGGTTTCAGTACAAGACATGAATCATGTGGACCTGATGTTGGGCGCTGATTTGTAGAAGATTGAACTGTAGGTGGTATAGATGGTGGTGTTCTAGGTGACGGAACTGGAGCTATAATTAATGGACCTGTGGAGGAAGATGAGATATTGGCTAAATCTCCAAAAGATAGATACAACAACACGCTTGATGTGTACTTGAGCCCTCAAGTTAGGTGCAGTAAAGTGTACTTTACCATAGTTTTACAACATTTTGGTGCAAGGCCAAGGCATGCGTTTCAGCGCCCATGATTTCTGTCTTAATGAAGCGACAATAGTAACCAGGAGACGAAACATTTGTTGATAAGAAATTACGGATGAATATGCTATTTGTTTATAACTATGAAAATGGATATTAGTCTAAGAAAACTACTCACTGAATCTGAATTAAAAACCTGAACTGTGTTTTTTGCATCCGAATAACACAGTTGAACTCGATTGACATTGTTTTTAGTTTCTTGTTTATTTTTATATATATAAAAATATATATTCAATTTTGCAAAAAATAAAACATATATAGTTTTTAGATTTCTTTGTTCATTAGATTGTTGCTTGTATTTATGATTAATTTTCCTTGCATGTATAGACCTTTTTTCTTTTATCTGCACATTTTCTTCACTTAAATGCCTGGTTTGATTGTGTTGACCGCACTATTTTCAGCATAAACTGTTTTTTTTTATCCTTTCCTCACAAATTGCCTCACTGCTTTTAGTTTCAGAACTTGTTTTCAACCACATTTGCTTGCATTTGCCACAAGGAGCTTGGATTTCCATTTCTCTTAGATTTTCCTTCTGCTGCTTCTTTGATTTCTAGTGTTGCTCTTGATACTGAAATTAATATTTTCTTGTTCCAGTCTGCTTGCTGGGCCATGGCAAAATCATGGCTTGATTTTCAGGTTGATATGGAATTGGCCCGCCTGCAACCTGGTGGAAGAGACCACTTCAAGAATTTTGAAGAAGCAATTAGTCCAGATTTTGCAGATGGTGCTTCTCAACCAGCTGTTGGATCAGATAGTTGGCCACTTCAAGTTATGAATCAGCAACCTAGGCACCTTTCTGCTCTTCTTCAGAAACTCCACTCAAGGTAACTATGCAGTCCAGATTTTTCTCCATATTTTTCTCAACTCCGTATCTGAATCTGAAAAAATTCTTTGTAATCTAGTGATACGGTGCATGAAATTGTTGCACGATCATGCAAGGAGCAGCAGAGACAAATTGAGGTATAGATTTGTTTCATATCATATATGAACCGTTTTACTTTTTCTTTAGAAGAGTAATCTGTTTTAGCCTCTATTTAGTCTCTTCAGTCTATTGGAAAAATTAGTATCCCCTCTTTTTGATGACAAGATGCATCTTACCAGCTAATGTGCTTATGCGAGTCTATACACACGGTCATTTGCATCAAACAACTTAATTCCAGAAGCATAGTTTATGTTAAATGCAAGTCTTCACTATGCACACTTGATGAGAAAGGCAGTGAAGCACATTAAAAATATCTATCTGCAGTGTGCTACAAATTGTAAATACTTTGTGGTGTTGAGCTGTTATACAGTCTGCTGAGTTGAATGTCAAAGAAACACTGCCTGTGAAAGTTGGTCTGTCTTGTCTTATGATTTAAGTAAGTTCTGATGATCTTTAGGAGGAGAAATAGGGAACCATTGCATGCTACTTTCTACAACCATGGATGTCATGTTTCTTTGATGTTATGTCTGTCACAAATTTACGTGTGTGAATTTTATGTATTGTCGTGGCAGTTCAACCCATATCTCTGTACACCATAAAGTCTGATATTTTAGGACTCCCTCACTTGGTCTTGTGTCACTCTAAGACGAGCTCAGTTCCTTCCATTTTCTTTGCCTTATCGGTTCTGTTTATATAGTGGCTTGGGTTGGGCGGGTGATAACTTTGGTTACAGTGTATCCTGTCCTTTTCCTTGGTACCATTGTAAGTTATTACATCTTCCCTACGAGGAAAAGTTTAGTGTATATTAGCAATAGTAGCTAAGTACGGTTTCATTTCCGAATTATTCTAGTTACACTGATATGTTCTGCAGCTTTAACCAAAACTTTTGAACAGATGAACCTTATGTTAGGAGATATACCAAGTTTGCTGGACATCATATGGTCTTGGATATCACCTTCTGAAGATGATGAAACCTTCTCCAGGTAAGCAAACCTTTCACATTTCACTGTACATGAGTTGAGTTTTGCTGTTTCTTATACACACCAAGATTCGGTTATTCTGCAGTTTTTTTCAAATTTTTATTGGTTTTAAAGCTTCTTGAGAGTATTTTTGAGAATCTTGACAATATTTTAACACTATTGAATTGTGTGACCACCTCATCAAAAAGTTGAAGGTGCTAGAAACAATTCACACCTCTTCACTTTTCAGTCTGTTTCTTTTTCTTGTCCAGCACGTGAAGTTATCTATTCCGGCACTGTAATGAATTTTGTGTGACGACCTCATAAAATTTTTAGCAGACCACGTACTGAGCCTCCCCTCTGTATTTAGCATGTTATATTTCCTTATGTCAATTGTCCAAGAGGTTAGGATTCCAGAAGTACTTTTGTTGTTTTCGCTGCTGGATCTTACAAGATAATCTGTGTCCTTGATAGTTAGAATTACTTGGATGATTTATCTATACAGATGTTTGGTAATAGATCATCACAATATGCATGAATACTTGTTTTCTTGGACATAAAGTTTATATTGGATTTGATATATCCTGAATGTGCCTTTTTTTCCGCTTAGACCTCATGGTGACCCACAAATGATGCGCCTTGGTGCACACTTGGTGCTTGTGCTCCGATACTTACTCGAAGATCAAATGAAGGATGATTTTAAAGAGAAATTACTGATGGTTGGTGACCTCATTCTTCACATGTAAGCACTATGTAGCATAGATATATTTTCTTGGTGGTATTGATGAATGTAGAAGGTATATGCGGAATTAATAATCACGTTCTTTTCATCTTATCTCATGTGTTTCTTTAAAATGACAGTTTGGAGAACATGTCCATAATTCACTGCTTATAGCCTAGTTTTCCTGACTTTCATTAGTACTAATTGTAAAATTTTATTCGACCAATTTGTATGTGATGCACCCAGAAGCATTCTTACACTTACAATCAAGTTAGACTTCAGACCATACCCGACAAGGTTGCTTCGATTATACTTCATCTTTGTTCCCCTAGTGCCTTGATGAATGTGTTTTTCAATTGGTTCCAACGGATCACAGAACAAACAGAATTAGAGATTCATCTGGATTGTGGATTTTTAAGAACAATGAGATATCAACTTTAATATGATAAGGCAAAATAGAGCCAACTTCAATGTGCTTAATCATCATTCTTAATCTTTTTGACATAATATCAATAAGTTACCCTTAGTGAGTTGGGAAAGTGGGGTGGCCCATGGCTAGGAGTGAGTCTTCAGTGTTCGACAAAGTTTTGCTAGGAAGGTAGTTATGTAGATCTGGAGTGGAGGTGCACACTTTATAGATGGAACTGGTTGCAGAAAAGTATAACAATGGTAGAGGGCGGAGGACTAGAAATTTTTTCATTGTGTTGTTTGGTTGTGGCTTGTGAAGGAGTATCCTGAAGGGCTCGGAGACTTTAGTGGCCAAATCACTTTCATGGTCGGGGTTGGCAATGAAATAAGCTTTTAAACCACGAGTGTGGTAAGGATATGTATAGGGCCTCCCTTGATTAGGTAGTGGGATTATCAGACCAGGGGGAGCTGACAATCCAACATATATTTTGATCAAGTGAGGAATCATTTCATTAATAAAAGGTAAATGCTCATACACGCAGTATACCCAAAAAAGAGAACCTACAAAAGAAATGGTTCTCTACAATGGACACCCATGCATCCATACTATAGGAATCTCATGGGTGCACCAAAAATAACTAGCGATAAAAGGCTATTCTTCAAATGTACAAACTCATGTTTAATTCCATTTTAAGGTCTATTTTTTTCTCTCCTCACTGCCCACATAAGGGCTAACAGAGCAGTGTTCCATGCTTTGCGCCTTCTCTTATGTCTTCTACAAGTCCAATTAAAAAAACATCCTTTATCGTCCTTGACATAGTCCACAGACTACAATATTCCAAACAATGTCAAAATGACCCCATAACCTTAAAGCAACCCGACAGTGTAGTTGAGCGGAATGGTAGTTCTCAGTAAAATCTCATTATGCGAAGATGCTCACAAGAGATTAGACGGTTTTCCTGCATGATGAAATTTGGATTCCCAGGGCACCAAGAAAGGTATGTTTCTTAGTGTGGTTGGTGACTAGAGGAGCGATTATGAGAGTCGAGAATCTGAGGAAAAGGAGGATCACCTATGTTAGATGGTGATTTATTTGCAAAAACTCGGGAGAGGATGTGGATCAGATTTTCCTGTTCGTCTGGTGACTCGATCCTTCTCTAAGAATCCTAACAATTTGGTGAGATCAAATCTAGGTTTTCGGAAGAACATGTGATTACACAAACACTAATGGACTCTAAACTTGCAAAGATGGAACGTCTTGGTGAAAGAATTGTCCAAGACATTCAAGAACAATTTCTAGCTTGGGAATTGGCTTTGTAAAACCAGCTGTCCACGGGACAGAGTCCAGTAGTGCCCAGACGATAGGTAAATCAACAAATCCGGCTACTAGAGACAATACACTGCTGGTTTAATTGGCTGATCAGAATCATTAAACTAGCGGTAGTTCCAATTCAGCAATACCAAGGTATGCAAGGATGGATTTTTTTTCTTATGATGGCACCAACAACCCATTAATTTTGGCACATCGTTGTGAGCAATTTTTTGAAAATCAACATACAATAGATGCAGAAAAGGTTGGAGCGGCTGGGTTTCACCTGTTGGGAGAAGCACAATTATGGTATTTTTAGCTTAACTGAATGAAGGGCCCAATGAGTTGGCAAGACTTTCAGAAATAATGTTTCCAGCTATTCGGACCTCCTGAAAGTAGCAACCTAGTGGGTGAATTGGTCACGCTTCGATAAACTGGTACAATTCAAATTTATCAACGTCAGTTTCAAGAAAAGTTGACTAGGGCTAATGCGCTTATTCCAGAACACTTGCACGTGGGAATGTTTATGGCAGGGTTGGATGACTCAATCAAATTGGATGTGCAGGTACTCCAATCACCTGACTTATTGACTGCTATGAGTGTAGCCAGAGCTTTAAGTAACAACTGCAAAAAGAATGTTCACAAAAGGGCATTGGCAGCAGCCTTAGACAAGTCTCGGCAGCACGACAAACTTAGCAAAATCTACTGCTTGTTTAGCCAGTTCAATTAGCTTGGCTAATGCCTAGCCAACAACCAAATCCCTTTTGTCAAGCAATTAACTCGCACAGAAATAAATGGCAGAGAGAGAAGCAAAGGCATTATGCTATAATTGTGACAAACAATAATTAGCCATTCCCTAGTGCAAACGACTTTTCTGTTTGGAATTGGATGATTTAGCTGACGACACTATTCTAGAAGTTCTCGATGATTGCCGTGAAATTCGAGCTTGAGGACAAGCTCTTTCAACCTGAGGGGGATAGTGTTGTGGATACGTGAAGCCAATAAATTAAGTATTAAACTATATATTAAGTAGATTTCTTTATTATTCTAGAATACGATTGATGTTTCATAGTTTCATAAGGATTAGGTTTAGTTAAAGTTATTAGTTTGGAATAGAATTTAGGTTTCCTACTGGCTATAATTATTAGTTTGGAATAGGATTTAGTTTTCCTACTTTCATAAGGATTAAACTTCCTATTGTTGTAATTAGACTCCTATTTAAAGGAGTTTGTGAGAAATAATGATCTAGGAATTTGAACAAAGGGAAGGAAAAGTTGAAGTCAATTGATTTAGATTTTCCTGTTCATCGTCGTGTGACTCGATCGTTCTCTAAAAATCCTAACAGGCAGTCTACAATAACAATTCTATTAAACTATTAAGTAGTTACCTAATTACAAAATATACATGTGGTGAAATATATAGACCTATCCTACAGTAGTTTCTTTTTTGATATGTAACCTTGACATATCCTTCTCATGACAGTAATCTAAATAGAATTTGGAGACAAACAATTTATTGAGAATTTCCATATGTTGGTTATTCATCAAAATAAATAAAAATATATTTGTTGCTTATGTTGGTTCCTGATTGGTTGGATTTGCCTTTCGTAACAAGTTTCATGAAGAGTTAATTTCTTCATCTGTCGACTTCTTTTCCGTTGTGTCAAGTTTATCTGCTCCATTTTTTTTATGTAAGACATCAAAGTAGTGCTGCACTATTTTCAGTGTTATTTTCAAATGGTTTAATCCCAAATGTGATTTTTATAGTGTTATGTTATCTGCTTCTGAAGCTTGAACTGCAATTGCAGGTATGCTATGTTTCTTTTTACAAAGCAACATGAAGAGTTGGTTGGGATTTATGCTTCTCAGTTAGCTCGTCATCGTTGTATTGATCTGTTTGTGCATATGATGGAGTTAAGGCTGAATAGCAGGTATTTGCCTATATGTAATGCCGACTTATTCTCTTTAATTTTTTTTCTTTTTGGAAAAGCAAGCATGTGTGGAATTTCACTGGGTATGTTGTTTTTGTTTTTTGGAAAAGCAAGCATATAGCAATAACAAACAATATTGACTTTTTGTTGGATGTCATAAATAAGAACTTGTCCAAAAATAATAGGGTAAAAAGTTATAAATAGATGACTCAGGAAGAGTTCATTCTACTTGATCATTATTAGGAAACTTTTTCAGATTTTTTTAAAAACTATTTTTAATGGCTTAAGTTGCTAGTCTGATTCCATTGTCGCTTTTCTATTGTGGACAGTATTCATGTCAGATATAAAATATTCCTTTCTGCTATTGAATACTTGCCGTTTGCTCCAGAGGATGATTCAAAGGGCAGTTTTGAGGAGATCATTGAAAGGTTCCTTTATTCTTCACACATATTTCTCAAGTTTGAAAACATGCAAAATAAAGTTCCTTCTAAGGACTTCGTGTTAAATTATTTTAAACAGGGTTCTTTCAAGGTCTCGTGAAATCGGAGTTGGGAAATATGATAACGAAACTGATGTTGCAGAGCAGCATCGATTGCAAAGCCTTCAGAAAGCTATGGTAATTCAGTGGCTTTGTTTTACACCTCCTTCAACAATCAATAACTCTAGGTCTGTCAGTATGAAACTTCTTTTCCGGGCATTGATTCACAGGTCAGTTTTCTCCCCTATTTTTTAACCTACTATTCCTTGAGGTGTCTTAAATGATAATGCCCTCCACTCTATAATTGGTTGTGTGATGAATGATAAAATCATGAATGTTGATTCATACATGTAGTTAATGGTAAGGTAATTTTACAGACCCACCCCCATTCTCCAAAAAGAATTAAGGGAAAGAAACCCCAGAAGTATGTTACCATCTGCAAATCTGCAAATAGGAAGCACTCTAGGTATGATACGTATCAGCAGTAGTACATTTTTTAAAATCAGTAAACTAGCAGGAATTCTTATTTTAAATTTTCCATGATACTCTTCTTTTCAGCTTTCAATCTTTGCCAACATGCCCAACCTAAATTTTTTGTGCGCTGTTGCAAACCCCCCTCCACAAATGTTTGTTAATCTTTTAGATGCTTAATACTTCTGCTTACTGTTTGCACCAACATATAATTGGGATTCACTTTCAACTACTTCCACAGCAATGTGCTGTTCAGGGAATTTGCTCTTATTTCAATGTGGAGGGTTCCAGCAATGCCCATCGGTGCTCATACTTTGCTCAGTTTACTGGCTGAGCCATTGAAACAACTCTCAGATGAGCTTGTTTCCATTGAGAGTCATGAGTTCTCGGAGAATTTAAAGGAGTTCCAGGACTGGGTATGCTTTTGAGAATTTTACAGAAGATCTTGAGATGCATTTGATTTCTTTGCTATTTCTTCAATCTTGTAAAATTTAATCGTAATATTTGTTGTTTTCCAAACCAGAGTGAGTTCTATTCATGTGATGCAACTTATCGCAACTGGCTAAAGGTTGAGCTAGAGAATGCAGAAATTTCTCCAGTTGAACTCTCAGATGAGGAAAAGCAAAAGGAAGTAATAGCAGCTAGAGAAACACTTGATACATCACTCTCGCTTCTACAACGTGAGTGAACAAAACTAATGTGAGAAAGAATTGTAAAGATATCTGGTCTTAGAAGATGTATTGCTCTCTCATAAATGATTCAACTACCCTCACAATGTCTATCATTTTTTCTTTGTCTACCCCACACATTGACTCTTAATTTCTTTTCAAGTGAATGCCTTTTACAATTGAATTGTTGGGCTTCCAGAAAGTTAATGTGCTGAATGTGTGTCTTAGGGCAAGAAAATCCATGGTTAGTTCCAACTGAAGATCGCGTATTGGAAATTGATGAGCCTGTTTTCCTGGAGTTGCATGCGACTGCAATGCTTTGTTCATCAGCTGCTGATTGTATGGTTCCCGATGCCACCTTATGCACAACATTAATGAGCGCTCTTTACTCTTCTGTCAGTGAGGAAGAAGTATTAAATCGCCAAATAATGGTATGCTAATTTTCCATTCAGTCAAATGGAAATTTATAGTGGATGTCATACGGATCTATTGAGAACATGTTCAATATATGAGTCTCCTCTCTTTCTTGTGGTGTCTAGGACTGTTCTATTTTTCCATTAATCAAGGTACCTGTATGGACATGCTAGCTAGCTAATGTACTTAAACATGAATATACCTGTCTGGATTATGGCTTATTGGTGTAATGATAAGGGGGTATTCGGATTGGCTTTTTCTTGGGGGTTGGGGGTACTTTTTCAGCTTTAGGATGTGTCTAAAAGCACTTTTTGTGTTACCCAAACGCTTTTAAAAAACTAAGGTGCTTAAAAGCTATGTTGCTCGGACTCTTCAAAAATGTCGATGGGTGCGTGTTGGATCCTCCGAAAATAGTGTATTTTTTGAAGGATCCGATACGGGTACGGCAACATTTTTGGAGAGTCCGAGCAACTTAGCTTAAAAGCCACTAAAAATATGCCAATCCAAACACCCACTTATATAGGACATGATAGTCCGTATGCTGATATTCAGATGCTGAAGGTTAACTAAAATAAGAGTTACAGAAGTACACATACTCATCCAGCTATAGGGCTCGTAACATTTATTATGGGTTACTAGCCTTGTTAGGCTTCTGTCTGAAACAAGGTCTTTTAGAACTTCTACTCTAGGCCTTTCCAAGTAAAGTCCAAGATGAAACTCTCAATCCCTACTTTGCAAAATAAGAGCATCTTTGATGCCGTCGGCCGAGTTTCTTCAAAACCTGTATTTCAGGTCTCGTAGAGCCTCAAGCGCAAATTATTAATACCAACAATGAATTAAAACCTGATTCAAGCAAAAAGTTATGCTTTAGGAAGACTTTGTCCTTCAACATAAACATGATAATTTTGGTGATTGACATGATTTTCGTGCAGGTGAGTGTCTCCATATCGTCTAGAGACAGCTATTGTGTCGAGGTTGTATTGCGCTGCTTAGCAACAGAAAATGATGGACTTGGGCCACATAAGTCCCATGATGGTGGTATTCTTGCTGAAATGCTTGCTGCTGGTTTCAAAGGTATGAGATTCTCTAGTTGGTGAACTTTTTTGTTCTTTTTTCGATAAAGTAATTGGTATTAATAACAGCATCAAGAAGATGCAAGAATGGCAAGATATGGCATTTCAGCTTTACAAAAAATGTCTGGCTAACTATACAAACTATCTGAGCCAGATTTAGTGAGTTAATAAAATCCTGTTGTTCTGCATTAACAGCAGGATACATTTTGAACCTACTAAACATATTTTGCCATACACCTTGCCTACAAAATGCCTAAAGCAGTTGACTGTCCATCCATACATCTCCTATTCCTTTCTAACCGAATTCACCAAAAAAATACAAGCAGGTCATGATCCAGATCTTCTTGATGGCTTTGTCAACTTTCCATAGGCTCCAACTCTGAGAAGCATCCTTAACTATGGAGGGTGTGGTCCTATTGAGACCAGAGAGACAAAAAACCATGCTCCACATTCTGACGCCAAACAAAGAAGAGGTGTCTGGGGGTTTCATTCTCTGTTTTGTACGTATAGCATCTGTTTTGGAGCTGGAATTTCCTTTTCTTTATGTTGTCTTGGGTGAACATGTTTTAAGAGTCGCCTTCTCCCAAGTTGGTAAAGCCTTCCATTGATATGATTGTCTTCTCGGAGCTTAGGACCACATTCATCTTAAGCTGCAAATCATTGTGTTGCTTTCAGTATGACTAGTCATGTGTCATTCTCTTGTATTTTGTCTTTTCCTTTTTCCCACTAGTTAATGTCATTAGTTTCTGGTTTTGTATTTTGGGCCTTGATATTAAATTGGTTTAGGGATTGACTTTTTTAAAGTGACTTATAAGCCAAAAGCCAAAAGTTGTGACACCTAACTTATGGTTTTTGATTTTTTTTCTCACCCTTTTAGCCCAAAAAAGGAGCTTAAAAGTAAACACTCACTAAGCCTTATATTCTGTGAGAAATATGGGGAAAAATAATATTGAATTGTATAGTTACATGTGTATTTACATTGTTACATAAAGACCATATTTATAGACACTACAACCTAATCCAAATCCAACTAGGAAATAACATACTATTCCTATTCCAATTCTGAATAGGACTATATAATTCTATTCTTATTCTAACACTCCCCCTCAAGCTGGTGCATACAAATCATAAGCACCCAGTTCTGAATAGGACTATATAATCCTATTCTTATTCTAACACTCCCCCTCAAGCTGGTGCATACAAATCATAAGCACCTAACTTATTATAGATATTATTAATATGAAGAACAGTGAGGGACTTGGTGAAGATATCTGCAAGTTGATCACTTGACTTCACAAACTTTGTAACGATATCTTTTGAGAGTATTTTTTCTTTCGTGAAGACATCTGCAAGCTGATCACTTGACTTCACAAACTTTGTAACAATACCTTTTGAGAGTATTTTTCTTTGACAAAGTGACAATCAATCTCAATGTGCTTGGTCCTTTCATGGAATGTTGGATTTGATGCAATATGAAGGGCCGTTTGATTATCACACACAAGTTCCGTATGATCAACTTTGCCAAATTTTAGCTCCCTCAATAACTGCTTGACCCAGATATTACCAAATTTTAGCTCCCTCAATAACTGCTTGACCTAGATAAGCTCGTAAGTTGCTCTAGCCGTTGCTCGATATTCTACTTCTACACTCAACCGAGCAACCACACTCTATTTCTTACTCTTCCATGACACCACATTATCTCCTACTAATACATAATATCCGGATGTAAACCGTCTATCCGAAGGTGATCCTGCCCAATCAACATCTGTATATCCTATGATATGCTCATGTCCTCGATCTTCAAAGAGTAGTCCTTTTTCGAGCGCTGACTTTGTATATCATAGAATACAAACAACTGCATCCCAATGACAGAGATATGCTCATGTCCTCGATCTTCAAAGAGTAGTCCTTTTTCGGGCGCTAACTTTATATATCGCAGAATACGAACAATTGCATCCCAATGACTATCACAAGAGGAAGTCATAAACTGACTTACAACACTCACAGGGAACGAAATGTCAAGTCTTGTCATTGTGAGATAATTTAATTTTCCCACTAACCGTCTATACCTTTCAGGATTACTGAGTGGCTCCCCCTGTCCTAGAAGCAGTTTAAACCAGGCTCGAGGGGACCGTTTCAGACCATAGAGTGACTTGCGCAATCAGCATACAAGTCTTCCGCAAGATCACCATGTAGAAAGACATTCTTAACGTCCAACTGATAAAGAGGCCAATGACGAATGACAACCATAGATAGAAGAATACGGACAGATGCCATTTTAGCCACTGGAGCAAACGTATCACTAAAATCGAGCCCAAATATCTGAGTATATCCTTTGGCAACAAGGCGAGCCTTAAGTCGATCAACCTGACCATTTCGACCAACTTTTACTGCATAAACCCAACGGCAACCAACAGTGGGTTTACGTGCAGGAAGGGGGACAAGTTCCCAAGTACCACTTGTATGTAAAACAAACATCTCATCAACCATAGCTTGCCTCCATCCCGAATGAGAAAGTGCTTCACTTGTAGTCTTAGGGGTGGAAATAGAGTACAAAGACGATACAAAAGCATAATAGGATGATGTCTGACGATGATAACTCAAGAAAGTATAATGTGGGTTAGCATTTCGAGTGGACCGTATACCTTTTTTAATTGCACTCGATTGGCTAGGAGCAGGCAAGTCCGCAGTAGGAGCAGGGTCTGGCGCATGACATGAATCATCTAGAACTGGTGCGGGACGTGGACGACGATGATAAGTCAAGAGAGATGGAGGTTTGGTAGGTTTAGTTAGAGTTGGCACTACAATTGGAGATTCCTCAAAAGTCGGTACAAGTAGGACTTGAGGTAGAGGTAAGACCTTAGAGACATCAGGACGATCAGATGATGTATAGTCAGGTTGAGACTCAAAGAATGTGACATCAGCGGACATAAGATATCGATTAAGGTTGGGGGAATAACAACGATACCCTTTTTGAACTCGAGAGTAAGAGCACGAGGGGCTAATTTATCTTTTCCTAGAGCTAGGTTATGAACAAAGCATGTGCTCCCAAAGATACGAGGAGGTATAGAATGGAGATGTAACAAAGGAAACAATATGGAATGTGGAACCTGATTCTGAATAGAAGATGAGGACATTCTATTAATTAAATAACAAGATGCAAGGATAATATCGCCCCAAAAACGCAGCGGAACATGGGACTCAATGAGAAGAGTGCAAGCAGTTTCAATGTTTGTATTTCAGCAAAAAAACTTTTAAATATAGAAAATAACTCTGAACGGTCTTTCATTAAGAAAACCCAAGTACATCTTGAATAATCATCAATGAAACTAACAAAATAACAAAATCCTAAGGTTGAACTAACTCGACTAGGACCCCAAATATCAGAATGAACTAAAGAAAAAACAGACTGGGAACGACCCTCAGTATGACGTGAAAATGTAGCACGAGTGTGTTTCCCAAGTTGACACGCCTCACAATCTAATGAGGATAAACTAGACAAACTAGGCACCATCTTTTGCAGTTTAGGTAGACTAGGATGTCCCAAACGTTGTGAATTAGGTCTGGAGTATTTGTGACGGAGCATGCTGTGAAGGAATTTGAAGATACTGCTGTCCCGCACAAGGAAAAAATCATCAAAAAAATAAATGCCACAATGTAAGTCCCGTGTCAAATGACTAACAGATGCCAAATTAAAAGGAGAACCAGGAACATAAAGAACAAAATCTAAGGTGACAGAAGAGAATCTAAGGTGATAGAAGGTAAAGGTTGGGCTTTTCCAATCCCATTTGGTTTTGTCTGAATCCCATTGGCCAAAGTAATAGCAGGAAGGAACTGTGAATAAACAATATCAGACAAAAGTGTTTTGTTACCAGAAATATGATCAGAAGCGCCTGAGTCCATAACCCATGATCCAAGAGTACTAGACTGTGAAACACAAGCAAAAGGATTACCCGCAACAGGAACAACATGTTGAGAAACCGATGCTGCTTGTGGAGGCAATTGCTTACTTGCTCGATATTGAAGGAACTCATCACACTCGGCCTGACCAATATGAACATTATTGGAGGATCGGTCAGGTGGAGCAACATAAACATTAGGCCGAGCAACAGTTTGCTTAGTTGCTCGATTTCGAAGGGATTCGTTATATTCCTTTATAACAATAGGATCAGTATATCCTTTGGCAACAAGGCGAAGCAACAGTTTGCTTAGTTGCTCGATTTCGAAGGGATTCGTTATATTCCTTTATAACAATAGGATCATAACTGGGGGTGGACCATACAAAGTATAATATATGTCACGAGTGTGTCCAGGCTTGTGACAATAACTACACGCGAGATCTTTCAGAACGGCCACCTCCTCGTCGATTCTCCATAGTAGATGTTCGTTTATCAGTAGTTGGAGATGCAAGAATAGAGGAGTCAATGGTGGGTGATGAAACTACTTTATGACTGCTGCGGCGCAGCAAGACGAAGTAAACGAGAGAATAATTCATCCATTGTAGGGATGGTAGGACTAGCTAAGATCTGGTCACGCACAGAATCATGATTAGCAGGAAGTCCAGCAAATGTAAGGACTAAAAACAATGTCTGCCTATGCTCTTGTTGTGTTTTGACGTTCGCAGTGACTGACATCAATGTTTCAAATTCCTCCATGACTGCTTGCATTTGTCCTAAGTATGTAGACATATTAGATTCGTGTTTCATTAAGTTGGTCATTCGAGATACCACATCATAAAATCGAAATATGTCATTAGTATATAAAACATGAGCCTTTTCCCAAACTGAATAACATGCCTGGAATGGACGAAACAAGGGCATCAACTTGGAATCAATAGAACGCCATAGGAGACTACACAACTGAGCATCAACCCTCTCCCATTGTGCTTTGGTTGTTGGAGATTCCTCAGTAGCCTTTTTCTTTTCATCTACCACATAAGCATTGATTGTTAAGTGGTTGTGAACACCTAGACCTTTGCATCATAATTCAACCGGGTAAGCCCATGCTAAGTAGTTGGAACTACCCATTAATGGTTTTGAAGTAATCATAGGATTGAAACTTCCTATTTTGTACTTTTGGAGCCAAATATATCAATCTCAAAGGACATCTTTAAAATCAAACTTTAGTAGTCATCGGAAATCAGTCACAAAATTAAAAATTATATGTGGTCTGCCTCAAAATGTGGAGGCGACCTCACTGAGGGAAAAACTGCAAACAAAGATGGCCGAAAACTGCCTGGAACATTGAAAAAGTCGCTGGAACCCTAATTTCGGCGATCGAATCTGGGGAAAAAATGGCTGGGGTTTGGTCGAAATTGCTGGCCGACCCCAGTAGAAGAAAAAGATTGTAAAAAAAGTCACCAGAGACCCGTCACGCACCGGCGCATGAGTAAATCTCGCTAGAAAATTACTCACTGCCAGCGGCGCGTGAGGGCGCGTGAGAAGGCTGTTCTGGTGGGTTCTGGTTAGGATGAGGTCGCCCGAACTTCCCGAGCCTAGTGATGATGTTGGTTTTTGCACAACACCCACAGAAACGAAGGTAACCAAAAACAGCCACCGAAACAGTGAACAACCACCGAATTTTTTTTTCCTCACCAATGCTCTGATACCATGTGAGAAATATGGGGAAAAATAAAAAAACAGCCACCAGAACAGTGAACATCCACCGGATTTTTTTTTTCCTCACCAATGCTCTGATATCATGTGAGAAATATGGGGGAAAATAATATTGAATTGTATATTTACATGTGTATTTACATTGCTACATAAAGACCCTATTTATAGACACTACAACCTAATCCAAATCCAACTAGGAAACAACATACTATGCCTATTCCAATTCTAAATAGGACTATGTAATCCTATTCCTATTCTAACATATTCATTTGTAGTTTCCAATTAGTTTTCTGGTGTTCCATCTTTCTTCTTTTCTTTCCTCCAATTTTATGTGTTTTCTTTTCTATCCTTTTTATGTCTGTGTATACATTCTCATTTCACCTGTGCTTACTTAATGCCTACGCAACCACATTTTGTTTGATCTATTTACTGTTTTAGCATCTCTCAAAAAATTTACATGTTTGCTTGAACCACAAAGTCCCACCATATTGGAGTGGGTGCAAACCTGGAAGAGTAGACTGCAAATTCTAGTTGACTACAATGTCGAGTTGATTAGAACTGGTGTTTTGTATTAAGAGTTGGGATATTGTATATGAAATGTTTTTTGCGCATGTGAGATTTGATCACTTTTTGTCTTGGTGGAAAATATATATTCCTTGTAAAAATAATATTTTTCAAGAAATATATTTTCCACAATTTATTGTAACCAAATACTGGAGAATGATTTTGTCAAGGAAAATATAGTTTTCTTGAAACACATTTTTAATATCCAGAAACATTGTCAGCCCGTCTGACTATTAAGTTTTGCTAAACTCTGCTATGCTCAAGTATGATCAGTCAGTAATTCTTCTCTTGCTCTCTGTGGATAGATAGATAAAAACCGAAATGTAGTAGAGGATTGGCCATTGTTTATGGTACTGCTGACATCTTGGGAATGGGTATGAATTTATTCAAATAGTTTTTCTGCTAGCATCTAGGTACTACTTTATTTTTAGTATGTAGTTTGTGTTCATATATTGCATATAATGAAAGTTATAACAATTTCATTTGGTTGAACATGCTTCTCCATTCCCTATTTATAGTTGCTTTGTGATCTGTAATATCATTAATTGGTCTCTTAAATTTTTTTTACCTCATAGCATATATAGATCAAGACAATGATCCCTGACTTTTGGGAAAAAATCTTTACGTGTGTATTATTACCAATGAATCCAATGAGGTTTGTTGAAACTCGAGTGATGTCAGATCTCTTGATTGACATGTTGTATGAGTATCTGCTATTGTTAAAATCTTCGAATGTTTCTGTAGTTTTACCCGTGATTCTATATTTCTAAGTTCACCATAAGTCCAAAACACATCATCAAATCTTTTACCATTTGAAGTCAACCTCATTATGCATATCTTAACCTGTTCTTGACCTTTTGGACCATAGAATCACTCAAAAGGCAGTTCTTTTTTACTCTTAAGTACTAACCTCTTCTACGGCTCATTAGCATATGAGAATCAGCTAGTTGGCATGATCTGTAAATGGGAATTCTGATAAAGCTCATTGCTTTTTTTTCTTCCCTTTCTTTTTCTCTTATATACTACCCCTTCATCTTCTTAATTTATGTTGTTTCTCATTAAAGGGGAGCTTGTTCGCTTTCAAGCTGGAGTTACAATGGAGATATCTCGATTAGATGCTTGGTATTCTGGCAGTGATGGTTCTATTGAAGGCCCTGCAACCTACATAATTCATGGCCTTTGTCGTAGGTGTTGCATCCCTGAAGTCGTTCTACGTTGTATGCAGGTGAGCTTTCTATTGGAACTCATAATTTCCAACTATTTAGGGGTCGTTTAGTAGGGTGTATAAAAATAATGCTAAATAGAGTGTATAAGTAATGCTTGCATTAATTATGAAGGGATAATTCTTATGTATTGTTTAGTTGGTGTATTAAAAAAATAGCATACATCGTATATTTTTTTAAAAAAAATTATTTATATACAAAGATGCCCTCCACAAATATGGTGAAAAAAATATAAAAAAAGGTTTTGAGAGGTAATTGGGTCTTTAATCATGCTAATGCATGCATTAAATTCCCTTGCATTACTAATACCTAAAAATCCATGGTATTAGTAATACAAATCTTAATTCACAATAGAGTGTAACATTAGTTATAATTGGCATGAAAAAGTGTACCAACAAGGTACTACTAGTACACCTAATTAATCCATGCAGTAATTTTGCTAATACACCCTACTAAACAACTTCTAGTATTGTGTGTGCTATCATCTAAATCAAAATGCGTATAACCACAACTTTTCATTAATCTTATTTGACGATTCTGAATGTTTGAATAAAGCAAAAGCTACAAGAATGTTTCTGTTCTCCCAGTTCTGATCTGCTGAGCTCTTTTGTAGGTTTCTGTTTCACTCGTGGAATCTGGTAATCCACCTAATAACCATGATGAGTTGATCAACCTTGTCACAAATCCTGAAATTGGATTTCTTCATCTCTTCAGTCAGAATCAGTTGCAGGTAAGCTAACTCCCAGGCTTCTACCCTTTATGTACTGGAATAGAGTTTTCCTCTGAACTAGGATGACTTATGTTTGCCAAAGTCGCATCACTCGGAAACTCTTCCACCTTCCACAACAACTTAGATTTTCTAGCAGTTCTCCAGTCTTTATTCAAGTCCTTGATGTTGTTGACCAAGTTGTGTGGCTGTGAATTGATTCCCTTCATCCTTCCCCACTGCTCCGACTTCATTTACCATCTGGCCACATCCGACTTCCTTATTGCCGACAGATCCTGTGTGTCATGAGCAGGATGTTTTAAGATAACACCATTTCTTGCTAGTGTATATTGGGATCCTCTGCAACCACTATTAATGAAATCATGGCTCGATATATTTGTTGTCTTGTTGTTCGTTTACTTTCTGCTATGCAATAACTAGATACTGCTACTAAAGTTGAAGGTCACATTTCATGCAGGAATTTTTGTTGTTTGAGAGGGAATATACAATACACAAAATGGAGCTTGAAGAGGAGTCAACTGCTTGATTTGTTTAAGATGAAGACTAGAAGAGGCTTAATTACTTGACAGGCTGGTGTAAATTTAAGTGAATGTCTATTTATTTTTGTAGTCTGTTGAAATTCGAGTCCGCTTTATCAAGGAATTGAAAGTCAAAAAAGCTATTAGATCGTAGCTGCATATTAAGATTCTTTTGAAAAAAGATACTCTCTTTCTAATGTTGGAAAGCGTCCAACTTAAACTTCTTATTTTACTCTCGATAACAAGTTATTATAGCAACATAAATTATATGACATATCATTTAAGATTTTGAGTTTCAAAAGTGCTATAGCCATATTAATGTTCTTCTCCGTCTCATTTTAGTTTTCATTGTTTTTGTTTTTGAAGTCAAACAATATAATCTTTGGCTAGCATATTAATCATATTAGTATGAAAGAAATTGCAATCAATAATATTTTTCTTGTTATGAATATCTAAAATTTTTATTTTGAAACATTAAATTAATTTAATTTTAAAAATTAGTCAAATTGACTTTCAAAAAGTGTAACATGATAATTAAAATGAGACGGAAGAAGTATTATACTTGTAAGTGTTAAAATTTTATTGGATTAAATCTAAAAATTAATTTGGATTGTATTAAATTCAAGAAAATAATTCAAATAATGTGACAATTCAGGTTAAATTAAATTAGTCACTAAAATCATGTCATGTGTTAAAGTTATGTGGCAATCTAAGTCAAATTAATTGAGCCACTAAAATCAAATTAAATGAGGCACTAAAATATCCCATATGTATATATGACACATTTTGACCAATCGAATTAGAGCCTTCCGCTAAGGAATATGATTGATAAATTCAAACATACCAATCAAATTACGCGGGTACACCACTCACTACAATTATAAATAGAGGTTTTATTATTTAAAAAAGGGAGCTTTTGGAAGAACAAGAGGCAAGAAGAGGGCTTATGGATCAAAGACTACAAATTCTTTACAATCTATGAGTTCAAGCGATAAAGTTCAAATTCAAGATGAAGAACAAAGTTCAAAATCAAGATGTTCAAGATCAAGATACTTGCTTACGCGAATTATTTGTCATAACCATAAAGTGTTTGTGACAATTAAATTAAGTCCAAGTTCAAAGACAAGATTCAAGATCAAGCTATTCACGCTCTTGATCTAAATCAAATTCGAGTTCGACATAGTTCATATTATTTGAAGAATCAGAGGATTATCATAGAGATTGTCACATCCACTACATTTTGGAATTGAATAGTATACATTTGTTACTCCAATTTTCCTGTCTTAATTATTTATTTTTCTTGATTAAGAGATTTGTAGACACAAAATTTGACACGCCCAGTGGTACCTCTCATCTCTTTACATCAATCATCAATTTTCAAGAATGCTAACATGGCATCTAAGAAGTTTGGTTTCTAATATATCATTGTGATGGTGCCTTTTAGGTGGGGTTGTTTTGGTGGATTCCGACGAGCTGGGTTTCTTGGTCACTGGTGGTGTTTCCCAGTGATGTCGGACAAAACCTCTATCCAAAACGACCATCGCAACCCCCCACCGACAACAACCAGTCGACCCCCTTGCTTCGTCTTCCCCATCCCTTTTTTCGAAAAAAAGTCGCACAAAAAAATCCCTTTCTCACCTAAAACTAATAGCAAATCCAGCGAATCCCTTAACTCTATTTTTTTGGCAAAAATTGCCACCAAAAAACTCACCAGAAATTCAGTTACAGTTGGAAATACAAGTCATGATTTTTTATTCGCCACCAACCCCTTTCCAAATTGATTTTTTATTGATATTGAAATTGTTGAAAATACAAGTCCGAAAATAAATCTAAAACATATATTTCACAACTTATAAAATTTAAATTTTAATCATGATTCCATTCACATGCTGATGTAGAAATTCTTACAGTGAGCATTTGAAGATGAAACGGGAAGAAGGAATATTTTGTTTGGAGGGGATACAGTGAGCATTTGAAGATGATGGGAGAAGAAGAAATATTTTGTTTGGAGGGAAAAGAAAAAGAAAATGATTTTTTATTTTTTTTACTTTAAAAATTTGTCTGACATGTTTATTTTTATTTTTTATTTTGCCACATCAATTTTAAGCGTGTAAAAAGGACAATTTAGGAGGAATTTATGTCTTTTTCCTTGTTTAAAAGGAATCTTTGTTGCTTTCATGCGTTCACATTTGTTTTTACTTAAACTTCCTCGTGAAATGACATGTCTATCATTTACGTGCTTGTATTGATTGGTCATTTTATTTTTTTCCTTGAAAAAATTTGATTGGTCACTCTATTTTTTTCTTGAAAAAATTTGATTGGTTATTTTATTTTTTTGTTGCAAAAATATAGCTGTGATGCGGTAAAGTAAGACCTAACCTGCTTTGTTTGTACTTATTTTTATAGATCCAGTTTGATTATAAAATTTGAAATTTTGAGTTTTAAGTATTCAAAAAAAAAATTATTAATTACAAGTTTTTTTAATATTAATATAATAAAAATTATATAGTTTGATTCGAAAAGTGAAAATTATGATAATTAAAAAGGGACAGAGAGAATTAAAATTATTATTTCCTCTGCTTTAAAAAAGAATGATCGATTTTTTGAAATTCATTTTAAAAATAATTCACTTCCTTTTTTAGCAACACTTTAATTTTTCATATGATCCGTTCAAGGTCACAAGATATTTTAGAATATTTAACATAATTTTAATTTAAGATCATAAAATTATTTTTTTATTTTTTTAAACTCCTGTGTTAAGTTAAATTATGTCTTTTTTTTTTAAACGGAGAGCCTAATAAAATAATTATATACCTAGTTTTCTTGTTTATTTGCTCATTGATGATGGTGGCAATAAGGACATTTAGTCATTTCTATTAATAATAAAAAATAATTAATAAAAAAGTCCGTCTTGATGGGATATGGAATCCAGGATTCATAAAAAAGTCCAAATTCATTTTCCATTAATAACGAGAATTTACCTAACCTTCTTCTCAATCTCAGCCACACGATTATCCTAATCCTACGGTTTATATTTGCCTTCTAGAACCTTCTCTTCCCTTTTATCTCCCCCATTTTGGCATTTTATTTCATTCCAGGTCTGCTCGTGCCGTCCACACTCTCTCTGTCTCTAGGGTTTAACATTTTGCCGTTCTTCTCCCTTAAGGTTCTTGTCTCTTTCATTTATACGTGGATCTGTAATGCAGCTCAATTTTGATCACTTTTTATGGCCTTGATGATGTTGTGAAATGTGTGTATAAGACTGCTTTTTTGTTTCTGATGACATGCCTTTTTGCCTGGAATCATGTGGGATGAACTCTATCTGACCTTGATATGAACGTATATATTATGAATAGTTTTTTTGCTTTTGGATGAATGTGTGTTGATCTTTTATCTGCGATTTTAGTTTGTCCGGAGGTTTATATATTACTAATAATTTTTCTAAAAACATGGTGTAGATGTCTTTCGATGGATCATTTAACTGCGATTTTAGTTTGACAGGAGGTTTTTATTAGGGATGACAAAATTAAATTCAACCTATTTGACCCGCTTAACTCGTTGAAGTTTGGGCGGGTTATTAATCCGTCCATTCATTAGCTCAATTCATGCTCAACCTATTTCAATCTATTGAAAATAAAAAATATATAATTTAATTAAGTACTAAAATATTGAAAAAGAACAAATAAAATTAAAAAACGTAGTAAAAATTGGGTCAGGTTAGGTCTTGACCTGTTCTATAACCCATTTTAATCCGAGCAAATTCTGGTTAATTTGGGTCTTGACCCATTTGTTATCTTGATCCATTTATGACCTGCTCAAATTTGACCCAACCCACCCAATTGCCTAGTTTTTATTTAATTTTTTTTTTCTGGTTTTATTTGAAAATCAGTGGGCAAATACAAGTGAAATCCCAAAATCTTATTTTCATCATCATTCACTATGTTTCCTTTTCAAATTTTTACCCAAATCTTTTATTGTATGAAAATGACAATGGGCCAAAAGTACGTTTGCCTATTTAAAATAGGTCAATTTAACCCTTTTTACATTTTTGGATCAAAAATCCTTTTGCCGTTACATTTTTGGTTAAAAAATACACTAAATATTCAAATTGACGAAAAATGCCTTTCCTTCTTATGGGAAATAAGTCAATTTTGCCATTGAGCTATTTGAAATAGGATAATTTTGTTATCCATTTAAAGTTTTGGACAAGTGCTTTTGATTTTAAAGATTTCACTAAAAGAATTTTAAAGATATGAAATTAGTTTAACTAATTTAAATGCCAACTTTATGAAATATAAAGTTTAATTACAATATTAATGTTTCAACTACATATTTATTTTATTGTTTCTTTTCAGAACTATTATAGTGGCCTTGACTGAAAATTAGGATTACTTAGGGTTAAAATAAGTACTAAAGTATATTACCAGTTTCAAAAAAAAAAAGAAGGAAAAAGTAATAAAGTGTATCAAAGTATAGTCGAAATTAATTTTTTTTGGTCATATCATTACTGGAGTTCGAAATAAATGTACATGATATCATGTTCAGAAATAATTACTCACTCCTAATGCGTACAAAACTAGAAGGAAATATAATTTAAAGAACAAGGGCACAATTGTCCCATTTTGAATAGTGCAAGGCTAAAATTGGCCCCCTTTCCCTTGTTTGGAACAATCGGTTGAAGGAAGAGTATTTTTGGTTCATTTGAATAGCTGGAGTCTATTTTTGTGCCAAAATTTTAATGACATGGGTATTTTTGACCCAAAAATGCAATGAGTGGTTCGTACACATATAATCGATATTATTTTCAAAAATTATAATCAAACATAGCTCCATCTTGAACTCCAATTTCTATAGTTCCAAATTAAGTAATAAAATATTTATAATAGTATCTAGTGGCTATTTTTAGAAATTAGGGGTATATATCATCTTAAGAAAAAGTACATCCAATTCTAAATATTTTCTTGCAGAAAGTATGGTAAATGACTACAACCTTAAAAATTCCCAATAAAGTGAATAATTTTTGATTTTCACGTCTAAACACACACTTAATTAGTTTCTATGAACTCCTTTTCTGAAATGTGTACAGAGTATGGTTTTTTTTTTTTTCAACTTCAAGAAGTGCATGGATCTGCTTGCACATGATATTTTTTTTTCCTACAAATACCTGAGCCTTCTTGACCATACTATATTGGTTATCATCTTGATGTGTATTGGATTGTGAAACTTGAGATCTTATTGTGCTTAAATGCTGTGTAGATCAATTACTATGGGTAAGTCCTATCCCACCGTGAGCGAGGATTACCTCAAGGCTGTTGACAAATGTAAAAGGAAACTCAGAGCACTCATTGCTGAGAAGAACTGTGCTCCTATTATGCTCCGTCTTGCGTATGTTCTCTTCAATTGGTTTTTTGCTTCTTCAGCTGATTTCTTGTCCTTTTTCTTTTTGCAAATTTTAGATTGCTCAATTTACAAAAGAGGCCTAATTTCTCCTCCCTTTACTGCTGTTTTTAATATGGTAGTTTTGCAGTGCATACAATATATTAGATCTAATGGTATAATGAATTGTAATATTTGAGAATTGTGTATGAAAGGAAGGTACTATGCATTTTATGAATATTTGAAATAGGAAATGTTATGTGCATTAGATTATAGCAGTAACTTTTTTCTGAGAAAGAAAAGTGAAAGTTGTTCCATGACCTTAAAGATGTTTTCTGCCGTCTCAGATGGCACTCTGCTGGTACCTATGATGTGTGTTCCAAAACTGGAGGTCCTTTTGGTACCATGAGGTTCAAAGCTGAGCAAGCACATGGTGCAAACAATGGTCTTGACATTGCTCTCAGACTCTTGGAGCCAATTAGGGAGCAGTTTCCCACCCTTTCCCATGCTGATTTCCATCAAGTATGTACCCTTGTATTGATTGTTAGTTGGTTATTCTCTACTTTTTTATTTGTGCCAAAGTGACTTGTTATTTTTTTTATTGGTGCAGTTGGCTGGTGTTGTCGCGGTCGAGGTTACTGGTGGACCTGATGTTCCCTTTCACCCTGGCAGGCAGGTTAGTCAGACTCTGCAGCTTTGTAGCAATTCTAATCGACTTGTAATGACTATTGAGTAGTGTTTACTTCTAAATTTGAGGCCTTATTTGTAAGGAAATACTGACATGTGATACTGGGAACTTCTATCCAAATTTTATGCTTTTGGCAAAAGTCTCCTACTAATTGTGAAGTCTTCCATTGGTATTGGTTAAAGTGCAACATTATGATATGCATATGCCTCATGCTACTGAAAAGGTTTGTGTATGAGGAACTCCTGCCTTGCGAAATATTAATTTGATGATTCGTAGACTTACATATTCTCTTTCCTACTTTATGTATAGAAAATTTGTATTATTTATATATTCAAAATATGGAACATTTTCATCCCTCTTGACCAACGGATGACAAGCCATATTTATGCCTACTAGATTCTAATTTTGCAGTTGGTTGTTTGAGAAGTCATACTGTTTGCAATGTTTAAGTGTGACGCTGGCTGCTTGTGATTTCCTTACGTAGATGATTTTTCTATTTCTCTTTAGTTAGAAGAGAGTCTCTTCTTTTATTTCTGTAATTTAAATGTATTTGTAAGGCAACTGTTCTCCATTAGCAATCTGTCCTTCACTAAAATGGTCATGCTGGTCTGTAACTGACTTAATCATGTCATTATTAAAATTACTCATTTGGTGAAATCTGAATCTATGTTAACATTGTTTTGCTAGGACAAGCCAGAACCACCTGTTGAAGGTCGCTTGCCTGATGCCACCAAGGGTAAGTTGTTCCTTTGTAATTTCTCAGTTCTATAGAGCAGATTCTTTTTGCAATACTTTGTGTAGATGAACATAGTATTTCTTGCAATGTGCCTGCCTTGCTAATCATATGTAAACCTAATTCAGGGTCTGACCACTTGAGGGATGTGTTCGTGAAACAAATGGGTCTTTCTGACAAGGATATTGTTGCACTCTCTGGTGCCCATACCTTGGTTTGTTGCCTGGTTTTACTGTTTAATCCTTTTTGCTGTGAGGTTCTATTCCCTACATACTTATTTCTTAGTGATATTTTTTCCAGGGAAGGTGCCACAAGGAACGTTCTGGTTTTGAGGGACCTTGGACCGCCAATCCTCTTGTCTTTGACAACTCATACTTTAAGTAAGAATACTACATAAACATCTTTTTGCAGTTCTCCGTTTGTAGAATAGTAAAAAAAGTTGGTTCATTACTGGTGTACTGATTAACTGCAAACTATTATCAATTCATTTTGTTATATTCGACATTATTATTGTCAGGGAGCTTTTGAGTGGGGAAAAAGAAGGGCTCTTACAGTTGCCATCGGACAAGGCTCTCCTCTGTGATCCTGTTTTCCGCCCCCTTGTTGAGAAATATGCTGCGGTTAGTATATATATACTATTCATCTAAGTTGTAAAATGATGTCTGAGGAGCAACTGTTTGCTTTTGTCAGGATGAAGATGCCTTCTTTGCTGACTATGCTAACGCTCACTTGACCCTCTCTGAATTGGGGTAGGCATAATATCACTTATTGAAAACTACTGCTGAAAGAACACTTGTGCAATTCTGCTTAGATGTGATGTGATCACCCCTAACAGACAATTTGTTTTTTAATGGCAGATTTGCTGAAGCTTAAGATGGTGATTGGAAGAGTTGGGAGTGGTGGCATATTTTTGTTAATGTTTTCATTTATGAGAAGCTCGTCGGAGTTGTTGGTCTTTTGCTGCTCTTTATATCATGATTTAAATTTGGCAGCCTTTTTTAGACGATGATATTGTCGCTCTCTTCCAACTTTTTAATAAATTCCTATTTCGTTTTTGATAATTTTCGATTTAGTATTTTGATATTGTTTTGTTCTAAATAAATAGTTCTACCCGCTATGACAGCAAAAAAGAGGAGAAATTTATCCTTTGTTCCATCACAGGCAATGGTGTTGCTCGTCGGAGGCTTGCGGGGTTTTAGGTTCTTTCAAGTGCAAAAATGTCTCTCATTAGGGCTAGTTTGTCTCTTGTAAGAAAGGTTTTGGCAAACTATTCATTTATTTAATGAAAAATATTTGGACAAAATTATTCCCTAAATCTAAGCTAGCATTTTGATAACTAAATGAAATTAAAATATTTATATTATTTTTCTTTTCTCTCTCTCTTTTTTTTCTCTAAGCAACTTTTTTTTTTCTTTTCCTTCTCTTTTTCATCCTCTTGTTCTTTTTATTTCTATTTTTTCATTTATTTTTTTAATCATGGAACTAAAAATATTATTCATTTTGCACATTTTGTATTTAAAAAAAAATCTTTAGATTCAAGTGCTATGATTTAAGGTAATTTTTTTTTTATATTTACTAAATTTCACAAAATACTTGATAACTCTTGTTTTATAGATAATATTTAGAAAGAACACGAACAAAGAGTTGACACAATTTTTTTGAGTTTTAAATTATGAGTTACTTTATAACTTTATGTAAAACGCTCTTCTAATATTTCTTATACAATTCTTTATCATTGTATTTGCGATTTGAATAAATTGAATTTCATTAATTGTTGTATTATATTCAATACAAGTTTTTTTTTTTAACTTCAAATCTTTTTGATTACTATAAATTTTTATATAAAGAAACTTAACAAACGTATGATTTTCACAATTTTAATATATAATTTCTTAGCTAAATTTTTTAGTTTGACTTGTTGAATTTTTAAAAGCCTAACTTAACTAAAGGAACTTTCAAAAACTTTAAGAAACTTTTAATAAGCTGTTTAAAATCATAACTTACAATTTTAAATTTACGTAAACAATCTTTGCCATCGGATTAATTTAGTCATTCTTTACTTCCCCTCTCTCTCTCTCATCCCTACTTATTTGGACATAATTAGGTGATCCAAATTGTATTTCGTCCAAAAAGTTTCAACAGTATACCTATGATCCTACTTTTGAACGAAATGAAATTTGGATCACCTACCTTTTTATATAATAATTTGGGCAGGAGGGTAACCAAAAAACAAAATCCATGGAGAAGGGAGAACAAGATTGTTGCATAACACTATACCATTTTTCTGGGAACAATCATGAATCGATTTAATTACCTTATGTATAAACACCACAACTCATAAGAGGGAAACAAGTTAAAAAAGAAAACTACAATCTCATAGTTGCAACTGATCAAGTCAGCACTACAATCAGAGTTTGATGCTACAAAATCAGTAAGTGAACACTTGTTATGGTATAGTCGCATCACCAAATCCTAGTTTTCGCCCAGAAAAGGAGAATAACAACTCCAATCACAATAGCAACGGGAGCCCATTTCCGAATCAGAGCCTAAAGTCATCAACATATTCAACGATAAGAAAATAAAACAAGCATTAAATACATTTGAATGACTACAACATATAACAAAGTCGATGTTGTTCATTATCAACTACCACAACCATCAATTACTACTGACAATACCACCAATATCAGGCACCACCACAATTAGCTATTGACACCCACAACCACCATCAGCCACCACAGGAGTTTTGAAATATTTTATTGATATAGTATTAGATTTAATAGTAATTTATTTGAAGTTTACATTTATTAATATTTTAAATAAAGACATGTTTTCATTATGCAAATGTTGAGAAAATAAACTTTCATAATTAAGTAGTATTCAAATTGAATCTTTTAAAAAAACAAATAGGACCTAAAGCTACAACTAGACATGGGAAAAGTTTCATTGCCATTTTCTGCTGTATGTCCTCATCGAAGCACAGATGAGGACTAAAATAAGTGCAAGTTTCAAAGAACAATGGAACGAACAGAAGTCCTTGCTGATGATACACCATGGTTAAACAATTGTCTAATCCTATATCTTAACCACAGGCCTCCAAATATTCCGTTTGACAGTAGAAAATTCCCATCCACAATAAACTGGACATATCGAACCCCATAATCTTCTGCAGTGACTGTCTCTCATTAGGGCTAGTTTGTAAAATTCCCATCCACAATAAACTGGACATATCGAACCCCATAATCTTCTGCAGTGACATCATACACTATATGCATTTGTGTGCACATTAGAAAGTAAAAACCAAATCCTAAGTTTCGGTGTTCCTTTAAATCCTTCTACATCACCATTTTGCATTCCAACTAATAAAAAGTAGAAAGTATACATTTTTTGAGAAGATAAAAGTAGAATGTACATTTTTCAGCCAAGAATATGATCATATCTGAGAATTTCCATGGCACTAACCTGGCGGTTTAAATCTCTTGCTTTATCTGCATATATGCGGGATTCTGATGTCAAGCGACTGGACATCTGACTGACCTCTGCAGAATTTCATATTTGAACAATCACAGATCTAATATCAAACACAAACAATTGGAGACAGTCCAACGAACATAAGATGGATGAAAAAAGAGGGAGAACCAACTGCATAACAAATGTACATCATAAAAAGAGTCTTATGAGTTATGATTGACAGAAAAACATACGTGTGCTTTTGGATTTATGTTCAATTAATCAACCATCCCCAATTCCAAATGAGTTGGGTAAACTATAAGAATCTTTGTAGTTTGTACAGTTCCCTGTTATTTAGTTGCATTCCATTCCAACTACCACCGGGAATTTCTCAAAAATAAATAAAATAAGAATCATGCATAAAAAGTAAATAGATAAATAAATGATGTCTTTCAAGGCAAATTAAGATTTCTCTAAAAAGTAAAACCAGAGGTTCTTTATAACCCACTTTACTCCTAAACAGACATTGCGAGTCTCTAACTAGAATAAAAAGACTCCTGACAAACACATGAACTGTTGTAATAACAATTAATAAGTCTTAACCCGAATTAATTGATATCAGTCATTTGAATCATTTTCTTTTGTTATGTTATGTTCTTAAGTTGTGGCTTTTAACAACAAATAATGACACACATATTATAAAACACTACTACTACTCTACCCTATTAAACCCCATGACTAGGTAACCACCTAACCCTACCAACCAATTAGCCTACTACTCTAATACGCGACCTCCACTTCTTCCTATCTAGGGTCATATCCT